>VKHH01006074.1:0-28065 GCA_015144975.1 Epipyxis sp. PR26KG | reverse complement strand
TAAATAGACAAAAGTTGACACTTTTCTGGTAGCTGAAGAGTTTTGTTATTTACTAACTTTTAATAAATCCAAGAGGTTTCCGGGTTTTGCCATTTCCGCGGCGCTGATTGTATGATTTCGATATTAACTTTAAAAAAAAATAAGTACAGCAAATTAAGCATAAATCTGCGGAATTATTATTTTGTGTTATAGTTGTATATGTACATAATTAAATTTTAATCATAAAACGGAAAATTAAAAATCGGTATCAAGATGAATTTTCTTTCTTTGTGGGTATTGTGCCTACTTACAATATCTTATAATGGCGGTTGCAATATCTTGCACAACTCAATTGTTTCTATTATAAATTTGAACAAGAATAATTCAATTTCAGAATCTCATAATGATCAAGGGAAATTGATGATGATATCGTTTGTTAATGGTATATATCATTCAGAAGAGGATTGGCATCGCATCAGTTTACAGCTTAAAGATTTATTCAAAGAAGATATTCACCCATTCTATAATCCTTCAAGTGGAATGTGGATATCTGATGCATCAAAAGCTGGTTATGAACTATTAGTCCGACCAAATGATGTACAAATTGTGAAAGATCTATCAACGCATCTTCGAAGTTGTTTGCGTAAGTTGCATCCAAAGGGGCGACTTTTACACATCGCTCATAGTGGAGGGGCAATTTTGACTTATTTAGCAGCTAAGTATCATCTAACCATAGAAGAGACTAATCGGATAGATGTAATAACTTTTGGTGGTGGCAGATCAATCACTCATAAATATTTTCGTGGAAGAATAAGAAATTATTACTCAGATAATGATCCTGTGTTATTTGTTGATCAACGTGCGAATAAACTATATCAGATTGCTAAGGATGCTACTCATATTCAAAACAATATTTCAAACAATATTTCGGCGAATAATAATATGTACAATGAAATTAAAGACTCAAAACATAATACTACATTTATATTTACAACCGGTTTAACTAAAGATCCCATATTGGATCATTCCATGGAAGGACCAACATATCGAGCGATTTTATCATACGAAGCTGAAGAATTTCGAAAGAGATTAGCCCTTGCTGCAGCAATTGAATACAATTGGATTAGAATAGTCCGTAAGACTACTGCTAATGTCACTGGTGTGCATCATTTTTGGGATAAGTGTTTTTTCATAACAGAAAATGCAAAATTGAAATTATTTGAAAAATTATTAGTTATTCAAAACGCGACATTAATATGGTTCGAACAATATGACGACTATCCAATATTATTTAGTGATTAGTTTTGATTAAGTGTGATCTAATTTCTGTTTTTAAAATATAATATATTATCATAATATTATATGCGAATTCCAATCATTACATATCGATATCCAAGAGCTTTGAGTACCATAAGTCTGCATAATTTAAAAGAACCACTTGTTCCTTTTACTCAAAAAAACACGATGTTGTCCATTTTTAAGAAAATTTGGATTATGTTTAATAATCACAGCATATTTTATCATTGAACCTCACAAAAAATCTAAAATGAATACTCAAGAATGGTCTTAGGTTGTCCTAATAATCACAGCATATTTTATCATTGAACCTCACATAAAATCTAAAATGAATACTCAAGAATGGTCTTAGGTTGTCTTTATAATCACAGCCTATTTTATCATTGAACCTCACAAAAAATCTAAAATGAATACTCAAGAATCTTTGGTTGTCTTAATAAATTGGATTAAGATAATCAAATACTCAGATAATCAATAAAGATTATGAAGCGAATTGCAGAATTTATCTATATTTAATATATTATTGTTAAAATATTGTTATCTGTGCTGGTCAATAAAATATTGAAATAATGTTTATTAATCCAATAAAATTAAAAAGATTACAATCTTCTTCCATTCAAACAATTTCTTCACAATTCTTGTTCGTAATGATATTTTCTCCATTCTAAAAATATAATATTATAATATTCATAATCTTTATCAATATTGATATGACAGCTTCAAACCATACTTTTTGTTTATTTCATCTGCCTAAATACATCGCATAAAAAAGTTTATTTCAGTATGGACATCATCTAATTTTGTTTAGATAGCTTAATGAAGATAAAATGCAAGGCTATATATAATTCACAAGTAATAATTACCGTTATCTTCTCCGTCTATAACTTCAATTAATTTTGATAATATCATCAAAAACTTTTACAATTAGTCAATTTTTCTGTTAATTGTTTTATTTGGTGTGAAGAATGTTTGTTATCCACAAGAGCTATGATATAATATCCTGTACTTATTCCAACTCTCATGAAGGAATTGCAATAGACGATGGCCATCATTAACACCAAAATATTTTTTGTATATTTTCTTTAGTAACTATAATAAGCAATGAATGATAAGAGTAAAGTATTGTAAAATATATAATAATATTTTATGAAATAAGAATAAATTATTAAATAACCTTGTCGAAACGATATTCTGAAATATGTTCAATTGTCCAATTAGCCTATCAGCATTAAACAAACAATAATATTATTAGTAATAACTAATACAATAACGTTTATTAGGTACAACAAATAAAGTACCTTATCTAATAACATAATCAAATTCTCAATAAATTCTACTAATTCATCATTTTCTGCAACACTATATTGATTCATCATATCTTCTGTTATCAGCATTGTTTCTTCCACCTTACTTAGCCAAGAAAACAAAATACCCCTTATGCTTGAAGATAATATATACTTTACATCTACTTCATTGAACTAAATTATGAGTTAAAAATAATGAATTATAAATCATATTAATAATTAATTTAAAACATAAAATTGTACTATTTGCATTTTCAGTTTTAAATACAGTATATTTACCCGTGAAAGTTTCGCAGTGATTCTTTTCAAGTTTAGAAATTTATCAGAAATCGGTTGATTTGATAACCTTAAACATATCGTAGCATATTTGTTAATAATTTCTTCTAAATTATTATCTTTTTGAGTGATGACACTTTCTTCACTATCCAAATCAATTATTATTTTGCTTGATTCTATACCATCATTTAGAATACTTGACGATTGTAAGCGTGGTATCTTATCTTCAGCAAGAGATGTGTTACTATTTATTATATCAGACATTTTTCTTTTAGGATTCTCAGCCCTATGCTCAAAATTTATTCCATTATCTTGTTCTTTATTATAATTGTTTTGGTTTACTATATTTTGTGAAGAAAACAACACTTCATATGCTACGCTCCCAATAAGTGGAGGAGGAAAAGATAATTGGTCTGTGTCCGTAACTGCAATATTACTTTTATCTATGGACATAAACTTGGGCAGCTTCGGTATTGAAAAGTACTATAATAAATATATTTATATTTATTATATCTGTCTATTTGATTGGGACTATTATTATAAATAAGCTCAAGCGCAATATTACCTTTTTTAAACCCGGTAAATTTTGTACAAACAATTTCGTCTTTTGAGTTGCACGAGATTTCTTTGTTTCAATAAAACCACCGATATTGTCACCATTAGCGCTATTAAATGGGTTTATACTATGCAGCATCGCATTGCTAACGGAGGATTTCAAAGGAGACCGAGCAATCTTATCAGTTATCATAAGTCGTGGATTGGATGATGATGTAACATTTCTTCTAACGGCACTTAGCGAATCCTCAGCTTTTCCGCTGAGTTTATTGGAAGAATCATCATGAATCATTTGCCTAATAGCTCTAATCATTTTCTTCTGAGAGTTCATTGCCTCTTCTTGAATTCGAAGCATTGCCTCCAGCTCATCCAATTTTTCTTCAATTTCTTTGCTACTTCTCATCACTCCAGCACTCCAATTTTAAAAGCAAAAGAATTAAAATGATCAAAGCATATTACATGAAACAATAGTAATTGAGTTAAATTATTTCAATAAAGACAACAAATTCATGATATTGGACAATTTAGGTACTGCAAATAGTTCATAGCGACTCTATAATTTGATTGAAATTTCTTGAACACTGGAATACGGGAATACCACTTTAAAAAATAATTATGCAAAAATATAAACAATTGCATGCTGCAGCTTTTGAGCTACTGTAAGTTACAGTAAATATTCTAATTAATAAATAAATAATACAGAAGAAGTAAATAATAATGTAGTAATACCAATACAGAAGTGATTTTAGAAAACATTATACCCATAACCACTAAACTAACCCTCTACCGCAGCGTTTTTTTTGCATAATAATATCCATATATATTGTCTTTGGTACAGCTTCCTTTTATATTAATTGAAAACATAATCAAAAATTTATACAGATACTAGAATATCAATTAACACAACATGAAAGCGATTATTTTGCATGTTTAGCAGAACTTGTAGTAATCTTAACCCAGGGATAGCTGATAAAACTATGAATACGTAGTAACCCAGGGATCATTTAATGTTGAATAATAAGTTTCGCTAATCGAATAGTATCATCTAGTTAGCAAATTATTCTAAACGAGAAATTAATTTGCATTTTCACCAAGTTATTTGTAATTAAAATTAACAAGCAGTGTTTCGATTAGCATGGAATACATAAAGCATGGAATAATGAGGTAAGAAAATTTACGAATATTTTAGAATATTCGATGGAAAGGGGAAAATAATGAAACTGTACATAGCAGCTATTGATCGAATCATCGAATCGATCAAACAACTAACTTATTATTTGAATATTTATTTAATATTATTGATTGATTGAATGATTTTTGGAATATAAATATTAAATATTAGAGATTACATAAAATTATAATTTAAAGTTATGATGATCATTAACTATCAGACTAAACTAGATATTATTTGTTATCATATCTCTCACAACTGCTATTCCACTGATTATTTGCTATTAAATATACCATAAATATCAGGTAATATTAATGAACATATCATTATATCTAAATGGTCATCTTCGTTTAATTTCATTCATAATTTCATTCACTAGTTCAATCAAATTATCTGTTGATTGGTTTGATAATTCCATATTCATAATTGATCTAATACTAGTTTTTGAATGACTTGTAATAGAACCTTCACGTGTAGAAGGGAGTTTATCATCAAAAGAATTGCTTTTTGTATTGTTTGGTACTGTAGTAAAAGAATCCCTCATTTGACTATTATTACCAGTAACAGTTGTATTAGACATCATTTTCTTGATATAATAATCTTTATTTTCATTCTCATATTCATTAATATTATTATTATTATGATTATTATCATTATTATTATAGTTATTATTATTATTATAGTTATTATTATTATTATAGTTATTATTATTATATTTCTGAAATAATTTCATATGATTTTTTGATTTCATAAAATGACTTTTTGTTTCAAATACATATGATAATTTATCGACAGGTGCTCTTTTAATATAATAAATAAAGTTTTTATTATGACCATTTTCTTTTGTATTTTGATGATATGATATTGAAAAATTATGTTGATAATCTAATAAATATAATGCTTGTGATCTTCTCCAGTTTGTTACATGATTATCTTTTACTTCACTAAAAGAATAGTTCATTAAAGCAATAAGCAAATTAAGCATAATTAATCCCATAAATAATATGAAAACTACAAGAAATGCTATATATAATGATGGGATATGTTTCTGAGATGATAATAAAAATAATGATTGACCTTGACCAAATAATGCCAAATATGTTGTTAATAATGAATTGGAGAAGAAATTTTCGTTTGTAGAATTTGTATAATTATCATCTGCAATTGAATTAATTGGTGTTAATAACCAAAATGATTGAGAAAAACCAATCAAAAATACTGCTAATATAGTTAAATAGCCTCTTATATCTCTTGAAACGCGTACTATCATATTAACTATAATTAATATACATATAATTAATTGAAGATATATTTATTAAAAAAATTATTATTATTATTATTATTATTTTTATTATCTTTATTATTTTTATTATTATTATTATTATTATTATTATTATTATTATTATTATTATTATTATTATTATATACATTATAACTAATACCGGTATATTATACGAATAATATATATATTATTTGTAAAGAGAAAATAATAATAGCAATAGTAATACCAATAATAATATCAAAATAATTATTCAAAATATTATATTTATTACCTATATAACCAAATTGATAAAAAGGTTGCATGAAATAAAGTAATTGTGCCCAAACGAATAAAGAACTTACAGCTAATAATGAACGGCTTGTATTAAATTCATGACCATTTATTAAACGAAGTAACATACCAGGAAATGTTGTGCAAAGAATAACTAATTCAAATAATGATATATTTTGAAATAATAGTAGAATAAATTGAATTTGATTTATAAAACAATAAAAGATTCGTTGAAATATTATATTCTTATGATTATTTATATTATTTATATTTCTTTTCTTTTGATATTCATATCTTTTTATTATGATACGATGAAAATATATCCAACAGAAATAAAGTAGAAATAATAATACTATAATATGTGAAGCCCATAATATACCCATTTTCTTTGAAATTAAATATAAATTATTATCATTTTTCTTTACATAATTTGAATAATTAATAATTGATTGTTGTGAAAAACAATGAATAGCAATTGTATGACTTATTAAAAATAATATATAAATAACTAATGATCTTAAATTCATTTCTTCTCCAAAACTACGCCATATATATTCCAATACAATCGTACCAATTCCATCATCATCTTTAAATAAATCGAATGAACCAAGATCATTGCAATTATCAACTAATAATCGCAAAAAATCAAGATTCCCAATTCCACTTAATGGTATAAAAGAAGCATCAATTGTTGTAATTTCAGAAGTTTTTGAATGAAAATGAAAAGATTTGACTAAAAAAAATTTAAAACATAAACAATAAGTCGCATGACATTTACATAATAAATTATCTTGATAAAAATAATTATAAATAAAATAAAATATATAAAACGTAACACATGAATTGTCTCATAATATTGACTTAGTATAAATATTATAATGAAATAATAAGCGTTTTCGACCAAATAATCGTTTGAATAATTTAGAAAATAAGGTAAGAAATACCTCATTAAAAAATCGTTTATAATTTATTAAAAATTTGAATATTAATACAGTGATTAGGTGTTAAATATATTATGGTAATGCTACTACTTATTTTTATTATTTGTTCATATTCTTAACAATACTTGCGGTGGAATTTTTTTTAATTTCTGTTGATTGAATGATTAATTGTCATGTCTCAATATTATGGAACAATCTTAGTAAAGGTTCGTACATTATAACAGGAAACTGTTTTGGATTGATTTTTCTAAATATTAGACAAATGAACGCTCGGAGATGGTAAAGAACTAATTCCTCAAGACAGTATACATAACCAAAATTAGATTTCTCGAAAATATGATGTATCCAAGGGATGTATTCAGTTTTAATAATAATTTAATAGTAAACTTTCTTGAGGAATTCATATCCGAGTGTTCTTTTGTCTAAAACTTATAGAAAATATTTCAAGTCGAAACAATTTCCTACAAGCCTTTACTCCCTACTCTGGGATTGTTCCATCATAATATTATAATATTGAAGCATAAAAATCAATCATTCAATCAGCACCAATTTAAAAACTTTTCACCCCAATAAGTTGTACTAATGATTTATAGTTAAGAATATGAACAAATAATATAATAATTCAATAATTAGCAATTTCAAACAAACCTGAAGAAAATTTACTATTCGAAGAGTCTTGACCAGTTATTTGGTATAAAAAATATTTGATATTATTGAGGAAATTAACAAAAATGAAAGTTGATCGATTCTTTTCAATTTCTTTTATTAATATTTCATAATTCCCACTCCATACATTCGTGGCTTCACATGGAACTAGTGAAGTCGAAGATATAATACCAGTATTTGGAATATATTGCTTCAATCCCATTAATAATGAAGGGTGGATTCTTTTACTTGGTAATATCATATTTCGAATTAGATAATAAAACTCATGTTTATTATTTTTAGCCAATAATCTCAATTCTGACATTTTGATTAATGGAGCTGAATGAAATGCAGGATGTATATATGTGACATGATGTGTTTCATCATTTGAATGATATGAATTATTATTAGATAATATCCTCAACCAACAGTTAATAATAGAATGAATCAATTCACTATTATTAAAACCATGTGCTAGCTCTAATAATGTCATATTATTATGATCACTTAATATATCAGAATCTAAATGAACTCCTATAAGGAAGTATCCATCTTCAATAAATTCAGAGAAAATATGAAAAAATGAAATGAATCTGTCTACCATAATCATAGATAAATGATTTGTTGCTAATCTCTCACTTTCTCGTTGATTTAAATTAGTATTTAAATTAGCTATCCTCAAGTCTGATGATGATTGATCAATCGAAGGTATGCATGTTATTATTTTATGAAATATTTGACGATTTTCTAACCAAATAATTCTACTATTTGGGACCGATCGTATCATAACATTTAATTCATTCCAAATTTCAAAATTATTTAATGTATCAGATACTTTAAGTGTATTCATTATCCATTCTAACATAACTTTTGGGGATGGAATCGGTTGAAGTGACGATTCAAAAATATAATCATATGGAAATGATACTATACATTGACTCTCATCAATTAAATAAATATCATATCTACTCTCCATTTTTGATGAAAATATTTTACTATCATTTTCATTGATGAGTACCATCCCAATACTTGTTATCTTATTATACCATGGAATGGTTCTAAGCAGATAACCACTCAATAAATCCCATATTTTAATTAATCCATTATTTGAATATGAGATAATCAACGGCTGAGAAGAATTTTTAGGACAATGGAAAACTAAATAACTGATTGCAGTGGATGATACTGAAGATGAAGTGATTGATGATGAAGTTGATTGGCGCTTAACTGTTGACCTACTCAGTCTTGAGTGGACTTCAGTGTTGCTGGATAATTTTGTATCGATTCGATTTAATTCGGATAACAATTCCAAAGAGAGTGATATCGATCTATCCTCATTGCCATTTGTTATGAGCCAAGTTCGAACAACTCCATTCAGATGACCTGTAGCTATAAATGTAGATGTTAAAGCAATATGCTGTGAGTTTTTCCATGCCGCAATCGATGTCACTGGACTTCGGGAGTTGATCGGTTTTGATATCATTTTTGGCAAGTCAGAGTCTATATTCCAAAGAATTAGACTTCCATCTCTATGCCCAACAATAATGACACTTGTCGATATTACACACAAGCATAAAGGGTCCAAATAATCGGATAGCACTTTAGGTGAACATTTTTGGCGCCGCGTGTTCAAATCAATTATATCTATCGCTACAACAACATCAGACACACTTGAAATATACAAGTCATCACCAAACCTACAAATACCAACATTCACACCCGACGAGTTACGAGATCCACCATAAGATGAAGATACAGATCGTTTCACAAACTCATCATTGCTTTCGATGAATTGATGGTAGTTATGCAAACTCAATCTAACACTACGGTCATGACTGGTGGGTTGTGACTGTTTTGAGCTATGAATGGAATTAACTTCGAAGAAAGCACCAGGATTATCTGCATTATATAAAAATAATTCGCTTATGGTAGATGAGATACCATTAACATTATCTGATAATGTTACAAATTGCTTCTTGTTGAGTGATTCATTTCCGCTGTTTTTGAAGAAGCCAGAGAAGAGCGTGTGAGAATATGGATGGTATTGTACGTATCCATTGCATTCTGTTTCAGTGGTATATGTTAAATACAACTCACTATCGAATAAGAGCCCTTCAACAGAAGAAATATTATTTAAATTATCATGAATGCCAATCTTATCTGCTTTAAAAACACTCCATAGAGAAATTTCATCCAATGTACAGCATATTAATAGTGGCATATTCGAATCTATTGATTCAGATCTAAAAAAGGAAATAGTTGATTTTGGAATTGCATCCTCAATTATAAGTTCTTTGAAAATTAGCAAATCTTTGATGGCATAATTAATTTTATCAGTTACTACAAACCATACATAAACTGATCCGTTTGAATGAGATGTCGCGATGAGTGTTGGCTCTTTCAGATGATTTGTGGTGCAGATTGATAACGATAATATCGATGAAGTAAGTTTATCTGAAAGCCATATTGGTTCTGATTTTATATGTGAATCTTCATTGAAGACGTTGAAAATACAAAGTCTACCATTGGATGGAAATTTAGTATCCATTCCTCCACATACCAGATATGACTCATTAAATAACTCCAAAAATTGAAAGCAAGTGTGTTTGACAATTTCTGAAGACTCAATAAAATATTCCTCTTCAATCAAAGCGATTTTACTCATTATTGATTGCGAAGTAGCTCGTATTTTGACAATGGTTATATCGCAATCTGTACGAAGATATGCCATGAGTGAACCATTAGTATTACAAATAATTTGTACGAGGCCTGACATATTCCGAATAACACTGCCTTCTATGACAACATTTTTTGATTCTATTAAGCTAACATTCTTAGAATAACTTCGTTGATTATTCAGAAAGCTATCCGCATTTTGATTCGTTCGGTCAAATTGTAATGAGAATATTTGGATAACACTTTTATTAGTTTCTACCTTCGACAAGCTTACATAATGCACAGAATTCGAGTCACGTGGAAATAATCTGCTGAATGACAAAGAATAGTTCACATCTTTGGTTTCTTCGTCTACAATTAAAAATGAAAGAAAATAACAATTAATTTTTTAAGTATTATTATTATTATTATTATTATTGTTGTTGTTGTTATAATAATTATAATTATTTTTTAAGACAAACCGTTTTGCTGTTTTATTCCATAAAAGACAAAACCATGAATGTAATTGAACTGTTCATGATGCGACAATGTGTCCAAAACATCACTTGTAAAAAAATTATAATGTGGATGTCTATCTAATAGACTTGATGTTAATGATAAATTAGATTCGTTATTATTTGATGGAAATGGATTAGTATAATATCGCTTAAAGCGCATTTCATTTTCATTCATAACTAAAATATTTTCAATTGAATGCAATATAGAACTCGCTACACAATCCTCAGTTGATGATCTTGATATATCCTCATTTTGAGTGATTAAGCATAGCAATAATGAATCTGAACCATCAAGCAATATGATCAATTGAGAATAAACAGAATCAACTTTCATTCTCATTTCGAAACCATTTTTGAAAATTTGAACTTTTATTACATCTTTGGAATATCTTTGATACATAGCATAGAATATATGGATAAAGTATGATGTTGGAATAGAATTTGAATGGGAAGGATGATAAGTCGGATTAAAACTATATTTTCGAATAATAACAATATTAGTATAAAATTGATCAGAAAATTGTAATTTAGATTCACGAGATCGATAATATTCCATGGATGGTTGAGGATGACAATTTAAACCAGGTGTGAATGAAAGATCGGGTTGAATAATATATTGAACACAACCATTGTTAATAACTTGAATTATTATCCCACAAGTAATTAACAGATGTAATCGCTCTGCTTCTGATTGATCGAAATTGTGATTATTATAAAACACTCCAGATTGCTCGATATCACTAAGAGTGACTTCATTCCATGCTGATAAACGATGTGAAATACTACTCATATGTTCATACAATCTTAATTTTATTTGTAACAAATATTTAAAGTCAAATACTATCCAGATATATTCTTCATCTAATTCTAGATAAGAAGAAGAATTATTATCCTCATTGCTTAAAGAATTCATTTTTACCCCAAACCTAGAAGAATACAACATTATTTGTCCAGATTTATTTAGTAACTCTATAATATAATCCGCCACTGCATCCAATAAAATTGGTGAGTTAATTTTAATTTCACTACAAGCTTTAATTCTATTTTTATATTCAATGTAACAAACTGCTTTACAATCAACAGACCATTCTTTATAGCGATTTAACTCTTGATTTATAAGGGGCGTGACATATAAACGATCCATATCACAGATAGTATTCTGAATTTTCATTATTTCATTTATAAGAATACTGCTATTTTCATAATCAAAATCAAACCTAACTGGATTTTGCAAGTATCTAACTAAAGAATTAGAAGAGTTACGATATTTAAGAGTGCTATGATCGGGTCCTACACTTTTGAAATGAGATAAAACTGTTGTAACTATGTTCATTGAAAATTCCATGTGACTGCTTTCAGCACCAATTAAAACAATCATACAAGTTGGTTGAAAATCGATCCTTTCGCTGGATTTATTTGCTGATATTAGCTCAACTAAATGTATATATTTGAAAAGTTTTGCCTCAATAATCTCATGTTGAAGCTCTGAACTATCAAAAACATCGTGCACATCAATGGCGATGATAAATATATTATTGTTCGATGGAACTAAATTCCCTGCAAATAACAAATAGTCATGATATCCTTCAAAAGTTTGAATAAAAAACTGATGATGAAAGGACTCTATAAATCGTTTTTTCAACATATTCTTACTATTGCTGGCATCACCAAAGATGGAGATGAATTTATGCCGCGGATCAGACTCAAATGGGACAGTTTTACTGGATGATTTTACATCATTTGGAATTACCAAATGTAAATCTTGTAATATAGTATTGTATTCTTGTCGTCTATTTTCATCAACATATTCAATATGTTTTAAAGCATTATAAATGGAATCCCGTACAAACTCAAATGATGAAATTCCTTTTGAGGAATTCAAATTTAAGCTGTGGTTTATTAACAGCTGATTTTCACAATCAGTGCTTTCCATTGAATAATTCTTAGACAAAAGCTTATCATGCTCGCTATGATACTTTTCATATTTGCTACTTTTATACTCAGAGTCTTTCCGTTTTACCTTGAAATTTATAAAATTATATTCAAATATGCATAAGTATACCAAATCAATTCGAATTAATCAATATTACCATTGTGACATAGTCATGGCTCTCAATCGGTAACTGCAATGTTCTCCCGCGTTTACCACTCGAATTTGTCTTACTTTCCATATTATGAACTGTATAGATGGTGGATGGTACTGAATAAAGTTGAGCGATATTTTTTTTAATTCATGAATATACAGTAGTCACCATCTGTACAAATAGCAAAAGTAGCCATCATTCATTCAAATTAAATTATCTCATTAATGAAATAACCAAAAAGTTCATAATAATTTCAAAAACACAACAGGGATTGACGATTGACGATGGGAAATGGGAGGATAAACTACAGTAATTTACAAAAATAACTTAATTATACTGTACATATATCGATTATTTTGATTTTTTCTCACATCAATCATCATCATACAGTCTAGTGCCCATATATAGGAATGTCTTCTTAACTAAAGTTTTTACCAAAAATAAGTTTAAGTTTTATTATAAAAAATAAAAAGTGGCATGCAGTGATAAATGGATGAATGAATGAATTTTTAACGTTACTTGAAAATATTTTGATTCAGTTCTCTGGTTCTGCATAACTGGATAATTTATCATATCATTTTAATAAAATAAAATTGAAGCGAAGAGGTACGATATGTAAAGTGCTATTCTTACCGTATTTTAACGTTTTAACAGTATTTTAGTTTCTTAAAACTTTTAGTTTTTATTTAATTCAATTTATTTATGCTTTACTTACTTAAGTTTTAAAATAAATATTTATTTCAATTTATGCTTTTCTTAACTTAAGTTTTCCAAAAAGTGGCATTGTTCTTTATATAAGCACATTCTTAACAAAGTAATATAAAATCAACAGCCTCTCTTCAATTCCATATCTCCTTTTTTCAGCAGCAGCAGCCCATGTGCCCTCCCCCCATATAACACAGAATAACTGATTATTACTCTAAACCTTAATTCAGAACACGTGTATCAAGGGCTTATTTCAAATCTGCCCTATCAAACATAATCAAATACAATTTTACTTTTGGAACTTCAACATTGTATATAGCGGGGTTAGTATAAAATAATAGATTAGCTTAATGTATACATTTTATTTTATAAAAAAATGGTAAAAATAAAGATTGAATTCCATTTTAGAAATAAAACTCTCACTATTTTAAATATTAATCTAAAATCCAGAAATTGAAATCATTATTGTGCAAACAAATAATCAGAAGTAAAAGTACCACAGATAAATTGTCTGGGCAACATATTCTACGAAAGCTAAAAATTAAACATACAGCTTCTCACAAGGCAGCTAAAAAGTATGTAAAAAATATTTTAATCTTCTTCTTCTTCATTACTTGGTTGAGTGTCACCATGCTGGCCCTTTGTTTTTTTTACCCCACCAGTAATATGATAAAAAATATTTTCGCGAAATGTTGTTGATAAAGTTTGGCCAGTTCCTGTTTGACGTTCCACTCGACTTAAACTACTATCTACAAGGAATCCAATCGTAAGATATAAACCTTTGTGCTTTTTCTCTGTCAAATAAGAATGAATAATGGAACAATGATTGGCGAACTCAGCTAAATGAATCTCATCATCATCTGCATCAATAGGCCAATCTAGATAATTTTCTTGTAACCAATCGACATTGTATAGAACTTGTGGAAAAACTTCATTTGCAAATTTATACATGTGAATAATTGAAAGCAGTATCGCTTTAGCGTGAGTGTTGTAAGCAGGATATCCACCTCGAGGCCAAACTTTATCAGCAAAATAAAACTTCAGTATGTTGCGACAGAAGTTTTTATTTGCAAAGGCTGATGTTTTGAAGTCGCGCAAACCGTTCATTAGATCTTGTAGTGCGTACCACACCAAGTTTGTATCATCTACCAGCAATTTATTGAATTTGTTGGTTAGTTTAATACAGTAAGGGTGTTTGTAACCTTCTTGAAGAGATGGACAATTAATACTCAAAAAATTATAAACTGTTTGAAATATATTATCTGCGAAAGAATAAATTTGAACGTTGCACTCGATCGGAATTGTCTGAGAACTATTGGTCAAACTTGTGTTGTTCTCGTCCACATATTCTTCTTCTACTTCTTCATCATGATGCCCATCACCAAAATCATAATTATCATTCATTAAATTTTCAAAATTATTGAACACTGAGTTTTGTGTTCCATCTGAAGGCATTGCAGTTAATGGGAATTCCTCTCCTATCACACAAGAATTTCCACGAGTGAGACTATCCAGCACACTCATACAACAGCTGCCTAAAGTCAACTCAGAGGTTGTTGACTCCACTATCAAATAAATATATCAACATTTATCAAAAGTAAAGATCTGTGCTCTGTGCTGCTAGATACTTTTCAATTTTCAAGAATGATATAATTTTTATCGTTTACCTGGTCCAAAATTAGCATATGCTCCATCCATTGAAAAACAAAATATTCACTGAAGACTACCAACGAAAAAACGCGACAATTACTGCAGACTGATAAAGTAATGAGACCAATGTGTTGATTTATATGTGAATGTGGTTTTTATTGATTTATTATTTTTTATTTCGTCCTGCTTGAATAAATATATGAACGGTTCAATATTTGTATTCATATATATATAATAATTAATAATAAAAATATAATATATACAGTATTATAATCAAGTTCGAGTTAGGATATAGCTCCTCCTATTGCTACGAGCATGGCAAACTTCAGACACACATTTCCATCGATGAATCCTGATGATATTCAGCAATTATCCTGTTCTTTCAAAGACATGAACTTTCAACAGAATTTAACCTCCACCATGGATCGTTATGGAGTTGCAATAGTTGTTGATTTATGTTCGGAAGATGAACTTAATGATCTTGAGGAATCATTTGGAAAAGATTTGAAAAACCATTTAACCAACATATTGCTTATTGATAATGAATTAACGGAGAACGACAAGCTTATATTATCAAATTTTATATCAATACCTAACGCTTCCTTACCCAGAAGTTGGCCCAACTCGTTGAGCTTTGGAAAATTTGCCTATACTAATGGATTAGCACAGGGAGAATTTGCTTGGAAAGTTCGATTATTGCCACAATTGAAACTAATTTATCAACAGCTCTACTCGAACGAAAGTGACTTAGTGGTTGGGGAAGACGTTATATTTTTTTGCACAAAAGATTCTAGTCCATCGGATAAGAACAATTTATCTGCACATGTTGATCAAAATTATCATAACCCAATCGCTGGTTCCTATGATGTTTATCAGTCAGCATTGTACGTCTGGCCTGCTATGGATTCTGAATGTTCAACCACGATTGTGTTGCCTGAGAGTCATACAAATATATATCACAAAATAATGAATGATGCAACACCAAAATCTTTGGGTCCGTATGGGTGTCACTATACTGCAGTCAGTTCATTATATGATAAAAAATTGAAGAATAAAATTGAACAACAATTTATTCACCACGCTAAAAGAGCAATTATACCAAGAGGGGGACTTCTTATTTGGAATTCTCGCACAATGCATCAGGTAAACTAATTTATGGCTTGAATTTCTTAAGTTATAACTGTATACATTTATCAAAACTTGACGTTAAGCATATCGTATTGTTGACGATACCGAATAGGGTTGGATTGGAGGACCAAGATTAGCCGTTCCTGTGTGTTGGGAGCCTAAATCAAGACGTTCTATCAAAGCAAAAATTCGAAAAGCTAGACTTTGTGTGGAAGGATTGCCTACAACTCATTGGGCATCTCAAGGATTTCAACATGATATGACAACTGGTTTAAAATTTAAACATCCAATTGGAACTATTGAGGAACGGAACATATTAATTGATAATATGAATTCAAAAATTAATATTATTTCGAAGAGCATCGTAAATGATGAACTTGATGATTTTAAGATAAGGATTCCTTCTTTTGATCATATGATAAAATCATATGGTTTGAAGGATGCTATAGAAGATTATAGTGAATTAGATTATCTTTGCGAGACTTCAGAATTAAATGATGATGAAAATATTGAGATTGGGGAGAGAATATTTGGTTTCCTTCGAGAAGAAATTCTAAATATTTTGTAAAATGAAATAAAAATTATAATTCTTTTAAGAATTTATTTGTATTTTTGTTCAGAACTCGTAAATAAGTCACTAAGTGGTAAGATATATCATAGAAAATGATAAAATAATTATAAATACATTGAATATCGAATTATTATAATAAATGATGTGTGAGGACATAATATGATATCATATATATTAGTTATAATTGTCATAAGAATTTTAAACAACCATCATCAGTGAGCTGACCTTTTAAGTTGTGAGTTAGATGTCTAGTTTCGCTCCCTTAGTTCAAACTAGATAATAATTAATAATTGTTACAGATCTTTGCTTCATACTAACATAAATAATAATAATTATGTTTAAAAAGATAATAAATAATAATAATAAATAATAATAATGATAATTATTTTCCTTAATTATGATTTTCTATTACATGTCTTAACACTTTGTGGCTTGTTTTCGAATTCTGAACAAGACACAGAAAATCTCTCTTATAATTTTATAATTATAAATATCATTATTATATTTATGATAATATCGTATTATCAAACAGAGGAAGTAGATTCTTAGAAGAAATAATACTAGTTAGAATTTGGTGAGGTTTTCAATTCATAATCATCACCAGAAGATGGTCTAATCTGCTGTTTGAAAAAACAGTTAGTTTTGCGATAATAATTAAATTTAACATTTTGTAAGTTTATATTCTACATAATCATAATTCATTATTTCACACAACATTTTGCTGTTCATTTGCAATCGATTCAATTAACAACTCAATCATTCTCGAATATTTAGAGAAGCTATTATAATTTCTATTCATTTGAGAATGAACATATTCCACTAGCATCATTTGAAGGGCTTGCCTAGCATTCATAATTAAAGAAAAATGAGTTTGTTTCAGTTTTAGAGTAAGCCAATTATCGACTTCGATGATAATAAACGTTTCTTCCAATGGTCGATTAATATTACTCATCGAAGAGTCACCATTAATATCATAATTCACTTCTTCTGTTTCGAGTTCTTTCACATTGCCACATGTCAATAATATCGTAAAAATACTGCAAGGGGTCGTGTTCAACATGAATAATTTAGCACCATTAACACTTTGTTGTTGCTGAGAAGTGCTAATTTCGACTAAATCTTGAAAACATATTACTTCAACTGCTTTTGTAGAAGCTGATTTATATTTTGGATATTTTCCATTCACACTTGAAGGATGAATCTTAGCTTTACATCCTCTCTCTGTAGTGAAAAGAGTAGCACCTGCACGTCTTACTCCGACATCCGGATATAAGCCAATGGATACTAAAGCTAAGACAAGCATATTATTTCCATTGTTTCTAAACATGCTGTGATGGTTTAAGTTTATATTCATTGATTCGAATAATGTCGATTGCATTTGATGCGATAATTCTATTAAATAACTCATAATATTTGCTGCTAATCCATGATCATCACAATACTTTATGCCTCTATAATACACATTATTCGATGATTGATTCCGAGAAGAATTTCCAATATTCAATACACGACTATATCCTTCAATGGCTTTGAGTGCAACGAATTGATCTGAAGTAATATTATTCGATAGCTTGAGTTTTATTTTACTAGTATTGTATCGAGATTGTTCATCAATGGGTAATAGGAAGGGATCGCGATAGCCGATACAAGAAGCAATATTTAACGTTGGAAAACAACATCCAAATAATGCACCAAGAATTATCATACGTCCAATACGAGGATTTAGAGGCAGTTTACTAACCGCTTCTCCAATCAAAGTTAACTGTTCGTCCAAATCTAAGCAACTAATCGCCTGCAATTGATGAATCGCATTTTTAATGGTGAGAATATGAGGAGGATCCATAGCTTTCAATAAAAAAGATTGAACACTATCCTTTGAGTCCGCTTTACCAGGCGCTAATCCAAGTGATTTTGTCTTAAGATTACAATTAATTATGAAACATATGATAAAAATTAGAAATTCTTGACAGAAAAAATATTAAATACAATAAAATAAATGTGTTACCTGCAACACCAACTCTTCTAATGGAATCCTAAGCAATTCAGAGTCTTGAAAATCCATTAAATTATTGCTTCTTAATGTTGAATACAAATGAAAACAAACTCCGGAATTTGTTCGACCTATAGCATATTAAACATGATGTAACTCGAATGATTTCATAAAATAAATAATAATATATAAACAAATATCATAAATAAAAAATATAGATTTACCAGCTCTTCCTTTTCTTTGACGTGCAGATGCTTGAGATATCCAATTCGATTTCAAATATGATAGTTTAGTATGTGGATCATAGATATTCTCTTTTACTCGACCTGAGTTAATAACTACTGTTATGTCATCAATTGTTATCGATGTCTCAGCAATATTTGTACTTAAAATTATTTTATGTGTATTATATCCAACAGGATCGAAGATCAAACTTTGATCTCTTTTAGATATACCAGAATGAAGTTGAAATATTTTGTAAATATTTGAATCACAAAATTTAGAATGAGTTGATAGCTGGCGATATAATCTATTTATTTCATCCCATCCAGGCAAAAATATAAGTACACTGCCCACTTTACAAAAGACTGTTTTTTCAAAAATATAAATTAATAATGATATTATTAGATCGCAATCAACTTGAGAATCATCCCAGGTTTTCTGATATAAAGATAGTATATTATTTGAGGCTAAATTATTATTATTATTATTATTAATATCATTATTAATATTATTATTATTATTGGTTTGTTTTGAATTATCTTCGAAATCGATATTTATTTCCTCTTCATTTATATATGTTCTAGTTGGATTTATCGGAGTGGTACTCGAATTAATATTCAATGGATTAGCATAATGTTGATTCGATTGAACATTTGCTAATAATTTTGAAAGTTTTTCTAGTTTAGATAATTTTTCTAATCCATTTCCAATGCTATTAATATTTTTTTGATTTTGATGATATATTTTATTATCTGATGGATAGCATTGAGCAAGATGACCACCCAGAGCTTCAGGTGAAGGATATGGTCCATCATTGCAAATCGAACAGTAAAACACATCGCGAAGAATATTCGCTTTGAAAGTCTCAATAGCAGTCATACTTTTCAGCTGTCTATCATCATCATATACAGGTATATCATCGTTGTTATTATTTTTATTGATATCATTATAATTAGAGGGAGTAGGTTTGTTAAATAATTCATTATTACTAGTTTTCATCATATTATCATCATCTAAAAATTGATTCGTAATAACATTTACATTATTATCTAGATAATGCGTATATTTTAAAACATCTTCTAAATAATATTCTTGTACAGGAAATACTGATCCACCAATATTCACATTAGGAATCATGCCAAAATATTCACGCAACTTTTCTGTGTGCATAGTAGCTGACATCAAGATGAGCTTTAAAGATTGGCGACGTTTACAAATATCACGCAGAATTATTAGAAGAAACTCAGTATATCGGTCGCGTTCATGCGCCTCATCAATTATAACATGAGTGAATTCATTAAGATCAGAATCATTTAATAATTTTCTAAGTAAAACACCAGGCGTGACAAACAGAACCTATGCCATAATATTCAGCAGTAAAAGAGTATATATCAGAAAAGTATAATATAATTCCAGAATATATATCATAACTCAGCAATAATAAAAGAATTCATTTCATAAAAAAGAACTTGTTCTTCATTGTTTTTCAGAACAATACAAAAACGTGATTGGTGGAGATGATGAAAGAAAACTTATATGAACACATATGTATTATTTAAAAGACATTCAGAAGAAATATATTTATATAATAAAATATTGCATATTTTACCTGTGTATTTGGCGATTGTTTTGCATCCATTCTAATGTTGTAACCAATCATATCACCAATATTTTCGCATCTTTCACATGCAATTCTTTCAGCAATAGAAATAGCACTAATTCTTCGAGGCTGGGTTATTACAATACGGCATTTCGGTCCAATACGCGCATCATCGAGTAGAAATTGTGGTACTTGAGTGGTCTTACCACATCCTATTAATTTATGTATAATCAAATAAAACTTTTATAAAAATAATAATATCATTGATATTTTTACCAGTTTCTCCAGTTATTAGAACAATTTGATATTGTTTTACTGTTTGACAAACTGCAAGTTGATGTAAAGCCGCAGGAAGTTGTCCTCGATTATGTTGAATATGATAGTAATTTGGATGACAAAAGCGATTATTTTGAATTATATCATAATTGCCATTTGTACCATCGTTATTCAATTTACGTTGCTTCACTGATCTGATGTGAGGATTTACATCATTGTTATGATAATTTAAATTCGCTTCCTCTACAATTTTCTGTAACTGGTTAAGAATATTTACCGTTTGATTATCTAAACTCCATTGAGCAATGTCTGTCGAATTTATTACTGAATTATTGTTCTTTCGTTGATTTTTCCTAAGTATTGTAAAAAAAATTAGACTAAAAATCATTCAAATTTCTTGAAAAATAATAACGATTGATTTACCTTATAGTTATGCACCTATTATCACCAACACCACTACTTTTACTTTTTAAACCATAAGTGGAAGATAATTGGTGGAGAAAGCGTCGTTCAGGAGCATTTAAAGTTGCGGGAAACGTTATTGAATCTACATCAGAATCCCTAATAGATAGAAGCTGTTGACTTAAACTAATTCTCATACTTTCACTGAGAATTTCGGCGCAATTATTACCATTTGTTTTGATTTCGCTTATTTCATCAATATTGTTTGCAATTTTAACATTAATCTCTTTCTTTTTTATCATTTTACTGCAAAGAACGATAGAGAAGATTCAAATATTTAAGTAATTAATGATTACTACAGTATACTGCTGTTATGCTGCAATGTATGCTGCTATATACGCTATATATACTATATGAATGAATGAATGAATTAATAAAAATTAACGGAGGAGCAAATCAACTAGACAAGAGGAAAAAGCTACAAAACATAACAAGGAGCCCTTCTATAATATTGATTATATAAATGAATGAATGAATTAATTAATTAATGGAGAATACTGCGTATGAATGAATGAATGAAAAATAAATTAATTACTGGAGCAAATCATGTCAAGTAAACTAAACAAGAGGAACATGCTATAAAATATAACAGAATTTCTCTTCTCTCTATTCCTCAATTTTAAAAATGAATGATGAATGAATGAATGAATTAAGTGAAGAGATTTTTTTAAAGGTTTACGGTTGATTTTTTTTGCATTAAACGCTATGAAATTCATTGATTTATTGATTATCTTTGTTAATATAATATTATTAGGCACAAGAATGTGAATGTGTGATAGTAGTGAGAAATGTGCAAATAATAAGGGCATCGTAAATATTATTGATGTTAACCCATATGGCTTAGTTGATCACGAATTTTTCCAAATCCATCTAACACAGTATCCAAAACTTCTCGACTCATTTCAAAATTTATAGTTTTTATTGGAGCCAATTCAGTTGATATTGTTGGTATTTCTTCCACATCTAATGAAACAATTATTGCTGGTACGCTCATTGTGGATATCTAAAATTTAGGATAGCACAATAAAAAATGAAAATTAATTTATTATCCAATAATGATTTTCACCTCATTTGAAGCCTTTTTAAGATGAATAGCCCAGTCAAAATCAATTAGTTTGGGTAGAGATATCCTTCCTATCGAAGCTGATTCTTTCCATACTTCCAAATTAGCCGATATAGTCTGATTAAAATATTTAATAATATTATTTCTCGTTTCTCATATAATCATATTAATTAATCATATTAACAATAGATAATGGTGTGACTGAAAAACATCATATTCTATCAGAGCTTACTTGACCAATAAGTGATTTAAGTTTAGGATTAACATCAGCACCATTGGTTTTAAACAATTCCGCCAAATCTTCCAACGAGTTGCTTGCTAATGCTACTTGTATACAAGTCAATAATGAGTCATGTAACTATAAAGAGTTTGAATATAATGTTTAACAATAATTTTCATCAGAATTCGAATAGACTACTTACTGATTTAGCTTGTTCCATAGAACCAATATCCAACAAGCTATTCAGAGCAACAACGCAGTTCTAGAATGAATTATTATTTTAGAAGATTAGATTTTCACATTTAATATGTCAACAAAAATATTGAAATTTTCACTATTAAATACCTCTGATGGTTCATTGCGAGAAGCGAATGTTAAATTTAAGCATTTTTCCACAGAATTTTTCGAAGTAGCACTTAAAAGTAGATTTAGCGATGATATCGGTTTGTCCATATTCCAGAGTTTTAAAATTCAATAATAACAGAAAACAATCTTCACAGCTTCACTACCTAATTATCAGGATCAGTGTAACAAAATGACAAAATAAATACCGGCAAATCAAATTATGCATTAGTTATTTCGATCGTAAAGTATGTACCTTGAAAGTTTATTTTTATTTTGAAAGTTATTTTACTATTATTTTGAGTTACAGTAACTTATAGTAAAGTAGTAAAGTACAGTGTGAAAAATTATCTTCTATTACCTGATTACCTGTATCTAATTCTAATTATCCTACAGTATTTTTATAATTATTTGCACTCCAACCTGCACTATGATCAATGCTATGCCTATATTTCAGTATTTCAGTGCTCAGTATCTATCAAAAACTATTATTAATCATATATATTATATATTGCCTTTTTAGCTTTTCTTATAACGTATACCGGTGTTTAATAGGGTAAAACGGTAAAACCACCCTCTCACCACCGGTATACCGGTATGCATATTTTAATAATTACACCGCACATGAAGTAAAATACGCAAGAATGAGTCAACTTTTCAATAGTCTAATAAGAACTGGTCATAAAGTTCTAAGCGTTTTATTCAGCAAGTTAAAAATAATAAATAAATAAATAAATATATACTGCATATTCAAGTATTCAAGTAAATAAGATTAACGTGTTATATATTTTGAACATGAATTTGCGAGATTTAATATATTCTCAATCATCGTACAATATTCCTAGCCCTACTGTTGGAGCATTAAATTATGATATTATATCTGATTTTGATCGAAGCAATGAGCACAGAAATCGCGCTCCATCAGAAGTTTCTTCAATTACCAATTTTCGATCGATGAGATCTGAATCAGTTCCATCCGAGACAGAATTAGAGGACTCTGATGCTTCCAGCAGCGACCAAATAATAAACGACAATTTTATGTCTGAACTGAAATCAGCAAAATATAAAAGGTATTATTGATTATGATTTTCCCGATAATTTGAGATAACCATATATTCATACATTAGGAAAATGAAATTTTTAAATTCATTTCCGTTATTGCGAAATAAGAATGCTAGAAAGAATTTAAGAATATATAGCGATGCTCCATTAGTAAGTAATTATTGATAATTATTTAAATATTAGTGAATATTTTGTTGATAAGCTATTTGCGAATATCATGATAGTTCACAGATGTGCATCAACTATTATTGGATCCTACATACAAAGCTGTACAAAACAATCTTCATATATATCCTCCAGGTTATGATGATTTTACTAAATTCCCACAGTTTAATGGAAATTTCGTTTTACTGCAGAGAGATGCTGTAAGAGCTTTATGGGATAAGTGCTATTTCAGTAAAGACTTTGATGGAGCTTGTAAAGTAAGTTGAGATTGATATGTTTTTACTTCCTAATTTCCAAATAAAATATACAATTTTATCTACTGAAATTTGTTGTTTGCCACTACATTATAATTGATTTGTACAACTAAACTTTACTATGAATGCTACAGTATATGATAAATTCGATTTAATAATATAAATATTCAAATATTGATTTAATATAACTATTTGTTATTCCACTTTAGGTACTTCGTGTATTATGTGAAACCGACTCAATCAATTTAGAAGATTTGCGACGATTCATTGATATATTATCACAAACAACGCATGAAAACTCCATTCAAAAACAATTATTACAGAAAAGTATCAAAAGAATTCAAGTGAAATCAACAGAAAAATTTCGATCTATTTTATTATCATCATTATTTCATTCATTATTATTACATAATGATCTTACAGATGCAAAGCAACTGTTATTATCAAATGCATCTGATGTTTGTTATTCAAATAATCGAATATTACCATCTTTTCTTATTATATTAATCATCATACAAATCGTTGATTTATCATTATTATTAGTCAATAAGTCACAAAATAATATTATTATGCTTGGAGCTACACCTACATTAAATGATATTATGAATTCTCCGATCTTATTTTATAAAAATATTATAATTCTTCATCTAACAGCTACTTTAAAATTGAATATGAAATCTAGTAACAGAAGAAATCTTCCATCAGGTAACATAACAAATAATAATTTATCATATAAAATTTGATCTTCTATGTGTATGGTACTTTATATTATGAAGAATATGTTATTACAGCAATAGTTACAACACAAGAAAAATTTCTTTTGTTTTTCATTCAATTCATCAATTTAAAATTATTGTTTATAGCAAATAACAAATATTTTTTCATTATTTTAAGATGTCATTAAGATGCTGCTATAATATAAGCCACTCTGTAATAATTAGATAATATTATCATAATAACTATAAAATACTACGTTTTGATAAATAAATTGAATGAAAAAAGGAAAAAATCTTCTCTGTAAGAAGTTTTATTAATAAAAGATATAATAATAATTTAATACAATTTCTAAATCAATAATATGATAAATGAAATTTGCGACATATTGTTTATTATAATATAATAAGTAATTGAATTATTCTTGTTATTATGTAGAGGAACAAGTCAGTGAATGTCAACATCTTCTGTTTGAGTTGAAAGCAGCATTTGAACCAATAAGAAATAGTAATACATGGTTTTATGATATAAATCATATCGATTCTATGCCAATGGATTTGCAAATGTTTTATATCGCTTATTTAATTGGAATTAATCAAGAAAATAATGTAATATACAAATTATCATAATAAAACTAAATGACAAAATAATAGTAATAATAACAATAATAATAATAACAATAATAATAACAATAATAATAATAATAATAATAATAATAATAATAACATAATAATAAAGATTATTGGCTATACAATGTATTTATAAATCTAACACTTCATAAATTATTATTTTTAAAATCGACATAAACATAATAATCAAACGTCATTTTATTTCAAAATAATTATTTTTTATACCGATACATGCTTAGTAGAGAATTTTGATAGAAAATAAATATTTCTAACTGTTTTTATTTCCATAAATATCAAAATAATATCAAAAATATGGATGATTGACATGATTAATTTAATAAATTGAAATAATAAAACTTGTCGAAATAATAATTATGATATATATTTTCTTGTTTTTCATAGATTCAATCGCATATGAAATTTGTTTTAGAGAAAATAAATTCATTTTTATTTACAATAGAAAATAATAATAATATTATAAATAAAGAAGCATCTTATAAATATAATCATAATAATTATTTTATAAAAAGAAATTTTTATACTTTATTATCAACTTATTATTATAATAAATTGAATAATTATGGTATTAATAAGTCTCTCAAAATCATTTCGAAACGATCTAATAAAAATATCACACATTCTATTCATTCATTAAATTATTATTTGACATCATTGAAAGGATTATTTCGACAAGAAAAAAACTATTCATTTCATATTCTATTCATTGGATTATTATTATCTTCAAAAGAATTAAAAATTATTAGTATGGATGAATGGATGAATAAAATATGTGATTTTATTGAATTAATAAATAAGAATAATAGTAATAATAATAATAATCGAAAAATTGAATGGTTATTATTTAAAATTCTGATTGGAATATTAGGACCTATTCCAAGCAAGTCTATAATTCGTTTAAATGATCCTATTCATCCTGATAATATTAATATAATCAAGTTAATCCCGTGGATGAAACAAAACTATGTAAATAATAATAATGAAAATAATCGTTTAGTAAAGAAAATAAATGTGGAAGGTAAAGAGCCTATCAGTATTATTCCATATCCTTTAAGAAATAATAAAAATAATAATTATTTTTTGGATAATGAAATGACAACTAATTTTAATAATAAAATTGATGAAAATGAAATGAAAAATAATAACATTAATAATGATAGCCATAATATTAGTAATAATAATAATAATGATAACCATAATATTAGTAATAATAATAATAATAATAATAATAATAATAATAATAATGCACAACCCGTTTTGTGTGATCGTTTATTGTGGAGTAATAATATTCTTTGTAACTCTCAGCTTGGTTATTTCTCTGATTGTGTGTTTGAATTTAAAGCTCGCAAAGCCGTAGAATCAATTTCAGAATTGAATACTTCTCATGATATAGTTGGAAATAATAGTTTTAGTATTTATAATTGGCTCCCTTCAATAAATATGTCTGATGATGATAAACTTGATAATAATAAGTATAAGAAATTTCAACAAAAAGATGATTATATTGAGCAAATTTCATCTCATTTATTATTAGTCAAAAATAATAATAGTAATAAAAATAATAACAATAATATTAATAAACGAAAGCATTTGGAAGATGATTCTAGCTCATCATCTTCATCATTAGATGACGATAATTATGATGAATATGATAGCGAAAATAATTCTGATAATAATAGTAATAATAAAAATAAGAACTATAATCATGATAAGAATGACAATAGGAATGAGCAAGATGAAAATAAAATAATAAATATAAATAATATTTCTAAAACTCAAATTCAAAAAATAAAACAAGATAAAAGTCTTACTAATTTTATATTATATTATTTACAAAGTATTCATTATTATAATGTAAAATCAAATTATAGTAATGATAATACCATTTTATTTGAAACTATATATAATCATCAAATGAATAATAATAATAATAATAATAACAATAATAATAATAATAATAATAACAATAATAATAATGATAATAATAATAATAATAATAATAATAATAATAATAATAA
>VKHH01006073.1:0-28070 GCA_015144975.1 Epipyxis sp. PR26KG | reverse complement strand
TCGTTATGATACTACTATAATAAAAAGTAATGTTCGTAACTCGGGCGTTGAGCCTTTCCTCCCTTAGGAGCCATTTTGGTAACTCGGGATCTATTTCATCCCTCGGCGAAACACGATCCCTCGTTACCAAAAAGCCCCCTGCGGGAGCTCGACACGAAATTACTATTTAAAAATTACCAACAGTTTCGACCATTTTCCGGTTGTCCGCGCTTCATGTGTTTTTTTATGATGACGACACCATTTCGAATGCTGGAAATGTTGAATCCACGAATATTCATCATTCCAGTTCGAGTAAAAATAATTCTACTAACTTACTCAACTTACTCTCTAATTTTACCTTTGTTAATTATTTAAAATGTTCTTTTGTGTGTGAACTACAGTACATTTTGCCGACAATCCGACGATGCTGTTGTAAAATAAATAATGAAGCTAAAGTACAATCTCTTATGTAACAATTTTGTCCGATTCATCAGCTTTGTTTTTATAATGGCTCTATTTAAAGTAAAATCGACTTGTAGTCCTAACTTATCCCTCAAATTGCTATCGTTACTAACGTTACGAAGTGTTAAAACTTCTGCATCTGCGTATATTAATCTGTTTCATAAGACGAATAGTAAACAGAAACCTCATGATATTATAAATAGAAATAGCTTTAAAACAACTAAAGTAAGTCATATTCATGCGGTGAAACAAGAAAACCAAGAGATAGTTAAGGTATCGCATGTAATTCTTCAGTGTATCAGTATAATTTTAATTTGCAATTTGTATGAGCACCCATCAGAATTATCATTCATTATTTATTTAAAAAATATTATTATTAAATAATGTGAAGTTCATGTATTATTCATCTTCTATACTCTATTTGATAGGTAATAACTGATATTGATGATACTATAGTATCAAGTGGAGGAGTTAGACTCTTTGGAATTCCTTTAGGTAAAAATTAGTAAACAAAAGATAAAAACATTTTTATGATATGCAAGCAATTTGATAGTTAATTGCGGATTTTACGAAATTTTTATAGGAGGTATCGATAATCAATATATACGAGGACAATTTTACCCTGGTGTGATTCAATTTGCTTTGGAACTATCATTACCAAAAGAAAAGAAAGGTCCAACTATTTTGTCCAAAACAAAAGTTAAGAAAAGTTTTCATTCGAATCACCATAATAATAACAATAATACTTTGCTTGGACATCAACCAATAATCCCACCAAAAGTTTCCGTTCTTACTGCCCGTGCACGTGAATTCAAATTCGCTTTAGAATTAAAATCAAATGGAAAACTTTGTAGTGCCTATAGAAATATGGGTCATGCAAATGGCATAAATGATTGGGGAATAGGAGATGTGTACTATGGATCAGTTGCAGAATGGATATTTCAACATAGAAAAGGAATAAGAAAATTTAAAAATTTCGAAAAAATGGTACAAGAAGATATCAAAAATAATTCTGGAATGAAATATGTCCTCATTGGTAAGTGTAATACACTAGCAAAAAGGTGACCTATTGTGGTGTGGTACTTTTATAGTGAGAAATAGCAAAAAATATCGCTAAAAATGTGCCACAAAAGACACCTCCTTCCTATTATTATTCCATGCAATCCAACACATTTTCTTGAAACCATTCTATTTTTTTTATTAAATACATGATGAATTTAAATATTATATCAAGTTGCTTAATCTATAAAATGTATATATTATCAATCTTAAATATATTTTTAATTATTTCTATGATAATCACACTACTTTGTATTTTTTTCGAATTCTGAACAAAATACACAAAGTTTCTCTTATTATTTAAGTTGTAGTTGGGAATAAGAATAGAAATAAATTTGAGATATTTATTTTTTAATTATTTTCTTAATAATTATATTAGATATGATTTATCCATATTGACTGTTGATAATAATGATATTAATATATATCATATAGGTGATACTGGAGAAAAGGATGAAGATGCGGGTGAACGAATGGCTATGAAATATCCTAACAAAATGAAAGCAATATTTCTTCATGCTGTTTATGATCGAAGAATCAAAAAGAAAGTATTTGGATCATTAAATAATCTATTATTAGACCCTGGGAAGATATTCTCATCTCCTAGTATGTTACCAAAAGATCGTGTAGTAAATGGTGTCCCAATATTATATTTCAGAACTTATGTTGGTGCAGCAATTAAAGCATATCAACATAATCTTATTACAAAAGAAGGACTTCGACGAATTGCAAATCAAGCAATTTATGATATTCTAAATCCTTCTTATTCTAAATCATCTTCTATTTCATCATCATCATCATCAGAATTATTATCATCAGTTAGTAACTATCGAATCCCATCTTTATTACTTAAAATGAAACAAAATTTAATTCATAATATTCGTAGTATTCGTTTAAAAATAAGTAGTAGACGATATAATTTGAAAGCTGTTTATAATAAAGAGTTAAGTCATCAAGAATTAGAATATGATATTAATATGTCACCATTATTATACAATGTTGATGTGAAACCATTGAGAGCAGCATTATCAGCAAACAATGAGAAGAAATAATATTCATAATCATCATGTTTTTTGTATTTGTTAATGTAAAATTAGTAATAATTCAATATAAAATCATATTATTTCTTTGAAATGATAATGATTATTAAGATAATAATAATAATAATAATATAATAATAATAATAACAATAATAATAACAATAATAATAAAAATTATAATGATAATAATAATAATAATAATAATAACAATAATAATAACAATAATAATAATAATAATAATAATAACAATAATAATAATAATAATAATAACAATAATAATAATAATAATAACAATAATAATAATAATAAACTTGCTATCTCCAATTTTGTATTTGTTGCGAATACAAAATATAAAATAATAATTAATGGATGATTAAATAATCAACATATTGTTGTTGTATATTTTTTTAAATATTATTGTGAAATCTTTTTTTTTGATATAATAAGTTATTATGATTCCCTTTAACTCTTAATAATACTGATTGGTTGTTAAGTTGATATTCAAAATTCTAATTTATGATTATGGCTTTAATAACATATTATAGATTAGATTTAAAGTATGGTTGAAATACGCGTCTGTTAACTGGTATACTACTAATAAACCTATGTAGTATACCCTGATAGAAGTATATGATTTATTTGCAGTAGTTATTTCAAATATCCCAAAATATAAATGACTCACACATATTTTATATTAATTATTACCAATAAAAAATAAGTTTATCATTATTGATATTCTAATAAAAATGGTCATTAATACTGTTACAAGTTTGTGAATAATAATAATATTATAATTTTATAATATTATTAATTAGAAATTTTATATTCTATTCTATTCGTATAATAAAAAATAATTATGATTCCATCTATATAAATTGTATGATACAATTATTATCATCATCTCATACGATTATTATTAAAACAAAAAGAAAATATTTAGAAATCAAACTGCTCAACCCAGTACTGTTAATTTAATAAACAAAATAAATATTATTTTTAGATTTTTATTAAAAACTGATTTCATTTTAATTATTATTTTTTTTAAATCAAAAACAAATCAAAATCAGTTCATACTAAAAAAATCATTCTTATCATATATTACTATTCAAATAATTCATATAAATATGATATTTGTTTCGAAAAAATATATTAAAAAAATCTTTAATCCAAATCAGCGATATTTTCTTCTTCTAAAGGGTTATATGGCTCATAACTATCATTTCCACCAATATCCATTTTTACATCAATGAAATTATCTCCATTCTGATGTTGATTATTCTCAGCAATTGAAATGTTCACATCAAAACCAGAAGGAAGGTTGTATACCTAACATATCATAATATTGAATAAAAATTAGTTCCTCTTATTATTAACATTATTATTATTATTATTATTATTATTATTATTAACATTATTATTATTATTATTATTAACATTATTATTATTATTATTATTTATTATTATTATTATTATCAAATACTTACTTTATCAACAAATAAATTTTCAGGATAAAAACAACCCATCACGGTTCTACCATTAAATTTACGACCTGCAACAGCTTGTAAACATTTTTGTGCTCCCAAAACGTCACTAAATTGCACAAATATTTGTCCAACTGATAGATCAACTCCAATATCTTTTCCAGTCCCATCACCTCTTGGGACAACTATCGACAAAACTGTGCCATATGAGTTACATTCATCACTAACATCTTCAATAAGCTCTTCATATGAAGAATCATCAGTTATGTCACCAACAGTTGTCATGTTTGATAGACGAATCACAGTGTTTGGAGGATAGTCTGTGAGAATATCAGGCACAGGAACAGGTGCTAAATTTTCATTACTTGGAGCAGATGACTTCAGTAGAACAGCAGCAGAACTTACTGGTACTCTTTGGACAGTTATTTTATGCTCACCTAGAGACAGTTGATTCATACCCGCAACAACCCCATCAGTTACACCAGGATTCACATACTCCATTGCAGCTGATTGATTTATGTCACCAGGGGTCTTAATTACATTGAATGCTTTTAACTATAGCAAATAATGACAACAATAAAATGTAATCAAAGAAAACTAAATTCAACTTTGAAGTTTATATTACTAACCTCTCCGAAAGGGGAAAACAGTTCTTTTATATCACTTTCTTGAATCCCAATCGGTATATTCGTTACCATAATGACATTCGATAATGGTTCAGAAGTAAATACTGATGCCAAGCCTCCTAAACCTAATCCACTTCCTCCCAGTAATCCAGGCAAACCAGTTACACCCATACTTAGTAATGGGTTAGCAATCGATGGGACAGGGGGTCCTGCATAACCTTTAGGTCTACCAATCTTAAGAGCAAAAGAACCGATTTGAACACCAGTTAAGTATGTAAGAGAAGCATTTGCTTCATCGACTGTTCTTAATTCAGCAAAGGCATAATGACCATCAGTACTAACCCAACAGGAAATAACTGATCCATTTGGACTATTATTTGCTACACCTAACTGTTTCAATGCGGCATTTAAAAATTCAGTTAATTGTGGACTAGTTACACCCGGGGGTAAGTTTCCAACGTATCTAATTGAACAAAAAGTTATCATGAGTAACAATAAAAATAGTAAAAATGAAATTCAACTCACATTTCTCGCTGTGCTTTTGTTAACGCCCCACCTTCTCCTATTAAACCATTAATATTTCCTAAGTTTGAACCATTGAAAGAGGCTAAGGAATTCATTCCATTGGCAGGTTGAATCGGTGGAGGAGCAGGAGCTGTTAATGGAGGAGGCACTGCACCTCTTGCTACTGCACTATTATATGCATTCAATCTCAATACAGCTTCAGGCATGCTGATTCCTGGAGCAGCCTCTAAAACATCACGAAGAGTAAGTAATTTGAATTCGTCTTTCTTTTCTTCAGCTTTTGATTCAGTATTAGCTTTATCTTCAGTTGGTTTATTCCGATCACCACTGGCACTTCTCCTTTCTCTTGATCTTCTCCTCTTATCACTCCTACGCGGGGAGGGACTTCTGCGTCGTTTCGGAGACCCACTTCTACTGCGCGATCGTCTCCTTTCTCCTCGTGAAGATCTATATCTATCATCCCTATCACGATCACGCCTATCTCTGTCCCCTCTATCTCTGGAGTCTCGACTAGGGCGAACACGACTGTCGCCACGACTACCACGATATCTGTCATAACTTCTACAAGTAAAATATTTAAATATTATATTAAGTTAGTTTCCTCAAAATATATTTAATAATTATTATTATTACCTATCTCGTCCTTCTCTCGGTCTATCTTTTTCTCTATCTCCTCTATCTCTGTCACGGTGATCTCTATCATCATAATCTCGACCTGATTTCCGTTCACGATCTTTATCTCTTGTACTTCCCTTTTTGTCTTTATCAATATCCTTTTCTCTCTCCTTTTTATCAATTTCTTTATCCTTTTCTTTCACTGGAGCATCTCTATCATCTTTGTGAGATGTACTAATACCTGCTGAAGCAGCACTTCCGTCAGTCCTAGAGTTATCAATCATAATGGGAAAACTTTCAGCAGAAACGGATTCAGCCACTTTAGAACGATCTCGATCTTTGCGATCATCACCTCGATCGAAAGATCTTCGAGTTGACTTATCCTTACTTTTATCATCTTCATCTTTCTCACGATCACTTCTTCGGTGCTTTCGTCCATCACGTTCCCTGTCTTTACTCTAACAAATAAACAAATGAATAATCACAAAATACTGTCATTATATATGAATTCACCTTTTTCTTTTTCTTTTTATGCTTTTCATCTTTTTCATCCTCATTTTCATCCTTTGTATCGTCTCCTTGTGCCGCAACAACATGAGCTTTCATATCAGCATCATCTATATTATTAATATCACCACTGGAAACAGTTATTTCTAATTTTTGTTCAATATCGGCACCTACACCTAACATTGTGTCATTATTAGTGACATCAACATTTATATCATTATTTGCAGCTGCTGGTGTTTCTTCCAATAATTCTTCATCCATAGGACCACTTCTTGTTTTCATGGTTTTTCTTTTATTTAAAATTCAATTATTTGGTAAATAAATAAAAATAACTATATGCCACTTTTGATTTTTGATCTTTTTTACAAGATGAACAAACCACGACAAAAAAATTATTTTGGATATTTCAAATCAAGAATCACAGAATGCGACCAAACTGTATACAGTTAACAGCAATAAAAACTGAAAGTGTATAAATATTAAATGGGAGCCACAAAAAATCTGCCAAAACCTGCTGGGACATGCTAAATCCTGGGACACGGTGCTTAAACATGAACTTTATTTTTGAGTAGAATTTAAAGTTTGACACATCAGAAATTTAATTTCTCACCGGTTTCATTTTAGTGATGGTTTTAAATCCGTGAAAAAACTACGTAAAATACTATATAGAAAATAATGGAAATAAAAAAAATGCCAATTGGAATTTGCAAAAAATGTTTTAATAAATTGGACAATCATCATCGCTATACCAATATACTATGCTATTTCGAACAATATAATTAAGTAATGGATTTGTTTTAAAAAATGAAATAAAAATATTAATTGCAACGATTTTACACATTAAAGTTTTGTCATTTTTTCACTCAAATTCCGGTGAAAAATTAAATTTCTGATGATAAGTTAGGTATATATGTCAAACTTAAAATTCTACATATACTAGTCAATTAATTTTTTTCTATTTTTTTTTAAAGTTTTAGGTTATTTTAAAGGATTCATTCATTCATTTATTCTCTCAGGGTAAATATTGGTTATTAGTAATCTGGAGATGTATTACAGTCAACTTTATCATTATTATATAATTCTGAATATTTTTGTATTTTATTTCCAAACAAATTGGATATCGTTCATTTATTTATTTGTTCTATGTTGCTTTTTTTGGTATTTTATATTTTTATATCATAAAAAATCATATTTATCACGCAATTTTATTGCGATTTTCCTTTGTAAACTTTTTATTTTTGTTCGTGTTAGAGAAGTTCAATAACTGGAAATGGCTGATCAAGTTCGAAAAGCTAGACAAGAGGCTTTGGAGGAGAAAAAGAAACGCTTAGAGGATATGAAAACCAAACGTAAGGATGGGATAACAAAAAGTGACGATACTGGATCATCTTCTAATGCTCCATCTCAAGAAATAGCAGCATCAACTGATTTGCTAGTTAATTCTTTGTTAAATAGTGCTCTAGTTGCAGGTGTCGAAACACGATCCAAAAAAGAGATTGTGGAAGAAAAAGTAAAAAACTTTACAGTAACGAAGATAAATGTAGATATATTTTCCAATATTAGAGAAAAGTACTCTAAAAGTATTCAAACTGACGAGGATGGAGATTTCAACACCAATACATCAAATGAGACAACTACAGTAGTTATGAAGCCAGCAGCAAATTCTGAGAAAAAAGTTGGATGGGGAAAGTTAAAAGTCCAAGTTAATACGGGAGCTGGGTTACCATCGAAACCTGCCGATATAGAAGCTTTTGATAAGAAACCAAAGAAAAAGTTCACTGACTCTGAGAAAGAAAAGATAATTACCAGTGAAGCGTTTAACACGTTTTTAGGATTTTCGTCATTAGTTGTCGAAAGAGCATTATGTCAAATTGAGCAAACAAGTGATATAATGAGAAATTATGCCAGAGAAACTAGTCATCACCAAAGAAAATTGGGTGAAATTCGGCCTTTAGACATCTTTCGTCCATTTGAAAATGAATCACTGCGTGGTCGACCTATTCGAGATATCAAGTACAGTCCATTAGTAACTGGTTTATTCTTAGGAGCATATGGTTCAAAAACAACTGCCTTGCTTCCAACCGCTCGTGGTTCTCAACCTATCTCCCTCTTTAATGCAGATCCAATTGATGATTCGCCTGGATTAGTTTGTGTTTGGTCAAAATCCTTGCATAATAGAACTGAGTTTAAATTTGTTGCATCCTCACCTGTTCTAACAGCAGTTTTTCATAATTCAGATCAGCATCTTGTTTTGGGTGGTTGCTTTAATGGACAAATTCTGCTATGGGATATGAAAGCCAAATCTCTCCCTATTCAAAGAAGTAGTATGGCTGGTAAAGGACACAAACATCCGGTTTATGCGATGTCAATGATTTCTATTGCTGTAACAAACCAATTAGTATCCGTCAGTACTGATGGACTTCTTTGTACTTGGGATATTAGTCGTTTAAGTGAGCCTTTGACCAACGCTTATCTTGTTCTTCCACCATCATCCTTCCCATCGTCTATGGAGGATAATGTAGCTTCCCATAATCCTTTAAACGTATCTTCCATGGCATTTGGAAGTGGAGCGGATAAAGCATACCTCATGTTAGGAAGTGGTGCTGGTATCCTTTACAGATGCCCTCTACCATATCGTCCAACTGATCCATGTGAACAGGTAATTTTCATATTTTGCTATAATCACATGAAAGCAACATTATTAAGTTTATTAATTTGTATTTACAATATGATGTACATCACATATATTGCATTCTCTTAACGCTCTTTATGATTAAATATTATAGTTGAGTGCTCATTTTGGCTTGGTGACTTCGATTCAACCACATCCAAACAATGCGAAGTATTTGAAGAATCTTTTACTAACCTCTTCTTTAGATTGGACAGTCAAATTATGGCATGCATCAAACTTTGACAAACCTATCTTTGAGTTCTCTACTCGAACATATGATTACGTTTGTGACGTGCAATGGTCACCAGTACATCCAGCAATTTTTGCAGTCATCACTGCTGGTGGTAAACTGTCGCTTTGGAATATTGTCACCTCAACAACTGAGCCTATCGATACTATTTCAATTATTAAAGAAGATGAAAATGCGTCATCCAATATGAAAAATATCACCAAAAGCAGTCCATTGGGTGCATTAATTAAATGCTGTTGGTCAAAAGACGGCATGTCATTATTAGTTTCTGATGCAACTGGTACTGTTCACTTAGTGATGATTCACCAAACAGTTGCAAATCCGTCTGCATCAGATGCTACCAAACTTGAACTTTTGATTCAAGCAGCAACAAATGCTCCAACAACCAGCGAATTTTCAGAATCACATTCTTTGAATGCAGCCATAGAGAGTAAAGTTGAGATTGTAGATGATGATGAAGCCTGAATTTAAAGTTGTCGCTGCGTTTGTTGATTGATTTTTTTTGAATATTTTCCTCTGAACTAAAATGAAAACATAATTATGTGAAATGACGGATTGCAAAATAATAGGAAATCTAGGTTAAATTGGATATTTGAGTAGAATGATTTATTTGTTTGAGGTTTGCAAGTGAGGATGCTTCCTAAACTGAGCTGCTGAACTATCGTTTATTATGTGAAATAATTGTGTCAATAAATAAAAAATGAATAAATCAAAAAGAAATTCTTTTAATATCAATTCGCATTTAATTCAGTTGAATAAGAATAAGCTTGATGTAATCAAGTTATAAAAACATACTAGCGTTATCTGTTTTGTTCGAAATCATTTCATTACATTATATATAATGGAAGTTTTATTATAATCTATTTAAGGTATATTGTTATCATTTCAGTAACGATGAATTTTCAATCAAAGGATATTGACGAAGTGTAGAATTTAGCGATTCTAACGGGTTATCATCTATTATTACATCCATATTGAATACATTTGCAAACGAATAAATCCAATGATTTCCAACCTCATTAATATCAATAATTTGATTGACATGTCCATTGATATTATTAACGACTTGTTGTAAGTTACACACTCCATAGCCTGTCTCTGTGATCCCACAAGGAATAATATTATTAAAATATTTCATGTCACAATTAATATTTAAGGCAATTCCATGCATTGTTATCCAACGACTGGCAGTAACTCCGATAGCGCTGATTTTATTATTGTTAACCCAAACACCGGTATTGACTGGTGATCGAACTCCTTCGATATCATAATTTTTCAAAAGTTTTATGACACTTTCTTCTAAACTGTTCGCATACCTGTACAACACACGATGCAATCAACATAACTTTAATAGGTGATAGTTGATAGAGTTTAAATAATTACCAGTGCAAATCTTTTTTATGGTTTTGCAGATTTAAAATAGGATACAACACAATTTGACCAGGACCATGCCATGTCACTTCCCCTCCTCTTTCGACGCGAACGATAGACGACTCCATATTAGATCGATTCTTAATAAACTTTTCTGATGATCCTCTGCCTAAAGTATAAATATTACAATGCTGTACCAGAATAATAAAATCTTCCAATTTTTCTCCAGACTTATATGCTTGAAATTTTCTTTCTACTAATGCCTTTTGATAACGCCAAATTGTTTCATAATCAATAGATAAGGTTGAAATGTTGAATACTCTTACGATTGATTTCATCAAATATCGCAAATATTAAGAAATATATTACAAAAAACATAAAAAATAATTACTTTGCTTCAGTTTCAAAGAAACATGTAAGATATGGAAGGGTGTTGAATAACTTTCCTGTATTCAAAGATATAAACTAATTTTACATCGTATTTTTGATATTTGGTATACATTTTCATATCATGTAGTAAGTAAGTAGCTATAAGTGATATGGGATTGTCAAATATGAAATAAATATGAGAAAGATATACTTTAATATTGTTATATTAGTGAAAAGCTGAAATGATATACAATATACAATTCCCGGCGGAATTCATTATTTATTAAGGATAGCACAATAATTTATGAATTATAGACTCAGGGTAACTTATTTACTAATTTCACATCAAGAAGTATTGAACGTACATATTCAGATATATTCAGTAAGTTATTCACAAATGACTTTACCAAAATCGAGTGAATGAATGAATGAATTAATGGATTAATGGAGCAAATCATGTCAATTTACAAACTAAACAAGAGAAACAAGCTATAGAACATAATTTATAATTTATGAAACTTTTTACCAAAAAACGATTTTACACTCGACAAAAACATTGTACATGTTTTTTTGGTCTACCATGTACATCTATCTCCTCATGTAAACCCAGCTAACAATAAAATCTATTAAAATTTGATATTTGAACGTTGTGTCATTTGAGGTTTAATAAAAAATAAGAGGGTTCACTAAATTTGAATTATTTGTGAAGAAGCTCTAAAGCGATAATAAAAACTTTTTCGAAAAAAGTCCCCCTTTTTATACCATCAATGGAATGATAGAATTGACACATTGTTACAGTGTTGAAAATATGTCGAGTCGTCTCAGCAACGCCAATGTTAGGACAGTGCAGGTGAAGTTATAAATGGCGATTTTTTCTCTTAAACACGCGCTACTTTTGTGCTCACTGTTGTTTCTGAGCAGGACAACCGCTTTTTGAATTTTGAGTTTTATGGCGGTTGCCTTGATTTGGATGTTTTTGCCACGAAACTCCGTTATATGAATGGACATACTTATTTTGATTGTATTCATTCAATTTACTTATCATTCGTGCCTGTACGAAGAAAGTGTTACTTCGAATAACTTTTAATTTTTTCTTCATATTTGATTCGTCTTAGAAAAACTTCAACAAAATCTTGAAGCAATTGCGGTCAAGAGAGGAAATTCAAACTCTAGTAGCAGAGAATATTGAAAAGGACGAAGGGTAAATAAATATTTCAGTTTTAGCTTTTGTAGTTTGACGAACAATAAACACAATATAATGCATGTCTCAACCATGCTTATTTTTATAACATAGGGATATTGCTTCACCTTTAAAGCTATTGATTAATGAAGACAATGTTACTGCCTATGGAGGTGAGATTCACATAATTAAAAATATTTCATTCTATTTAAGAAACTAATTTTCAAAATTACCGGTATATGTAGATGATATCAAAGCATTCGTGAATAATATCAATGAATGTATCAAAATTTATTCTAAGAGTAACACAAAAGGCTCGTCAAAAAAGAGAAGTAGTATGGGAATAACAGAATTTTTCGATCAATTGTTAATAGAACATCTTCCTGAAGCGATTGTAGATATCACTTCCTCAATGGAAATAGATACCAATATTGCTCTCCCTGTGAGCAGTAAAAGAAAATCTCATAGTGCTGCAGATGAGAGTGATTTAACGATTCTGAATACCACCATGAAGGTACACTTATTATCAAAATTTTCCTCATAATAATCATTTATTTATTTATTCATATTTCTCTATTTAGAACGATTTGAAATCATTGGTCAATAAAATGGCAAAAAATCCATTGGCAATTCCTTTTTTATACCCAGTTGATGCAAGGTATGTATTTTGAATTATTCAATTTCATTCTTGAACACTAATCTCAATGCTTGTTTTGCTTCATTTAGAGTGTATCCTGAGTATTACGATATGATACAAAATCCGATGGATTTCACAGCTTTAAAATCTAAGCTACCCGATTATAAATACTTGCAAGATGGACTTAATGATATTCGTTTGATATGGGATAACTGTATGATTTTCAATCAGGAAGGGTCTCAAATCTATGCAGATGCAGCAGCCCTCTCGCAGACTACAGAAGCATTAATTGAGGTGTGCGTTAACGTATTCTCTACTTTATTAGTACTTAGTTATTTACTCATTTTCCAAATATGTAGGAAATATTTGGTGCGCAATACAAATTAGCATCAAAGTCGAGCAGTAAAAACAAAAGAAAATCATCAAACTCATTGTCAGTTGATGTTCCTGTGGTTCATCCAAGTGCTAATGTCGAATCGAAATCTCCTACTAATAATGCTAAGAGTCATCATTCGAATTCAAAAACACTTTCTTCATCGCATATGAAAGAAATTATCAACAAAATGACTTCAGCGGAATGTTCGATATACTTTCTAGAACCAGTCGTGGCCTCACAAGCTCCTGGATACTTCAAAATAATCAAACAACCAATGGATCTACGAACTTTCAAAGAGAAATTTAGCAGCGGAATTTATAAATCAGATCACGAATCATTTATTCATGATATGAATAAAATTTGGGAGAATTGCTTAATTTATAACGATTCCAAGTCCGCCATTGCTGGATTAGCAAGAAACTTTCGTGAGTTGTTCAAGACTGAGTTGATCAAAGTCCTTGGTGCAGATGTTGTTGCTCCATTTTTTGCCAAGTCACGAGTGAATGAGTCATCCATGGACATATCATTTGAAGAGGAAGAAATAGATGCAACTGTGAAAAGTAAAAAACCACGAAAATCACGTGCTAATGATTCAGGAAATGAATCTGTCAATGAAGATCCAAACTTACCGAATAATAAACAACCCAACCTAGTGCTTCGAGCATGCAGACGTATTTGGAGAGAAATTTCTAATCAAGATATATCAGTTCCATTCAGACTCCCTATAAAGGATCCGCATTATCTTTCTGTGATCAAGAAGCCAATGGATCTAAGTACTCTAAAAATTAATATTCCCAATTACGCAGAAAATCCAGCCGAATTTTTAAAGGATTTGCTTCTGATATTTGATAATTGTAAAAAATATAATCGTCCAGATTCTGACTTGCATAGAGATGCAGAAATTCTGCATGGCATAGCTCAACAGAAGTTTGAAGAATCATTTGCAATGAAAGGAGGACAATGGAAAGTTTCAATACCAAAAATGAAGAAGAATGATTCTTTAGATGAAAAAAATCTTATCGGTTTATCAGGTGATGAACATTCCGTTAGTCTTATTCCATCAAAATCGTTAGTATTGGACTTGTTGGATGATTCTGTTGCAAAAGTTCTGCAACCAACCACTGAAAAATCAAGAGTTATTCCAGCCAAAGCAGCATTCTCTGAATCTTCTCAACTTTCTATCGAAGAGCAGTTGAAGCAATTAAATGAGATGCCAAGTCATTTAATCCCATCAGTTCGCGAACGAGCAGTACAACAGTCTCTTGATGCTTACAAAGCAATGAAAGCACCTCATGTGATAGCTCCCAAACTCTATGAAGTAAAAAACTTCGGGGAAATTCAAAGAGAATTACAAAAGGATTTAAATTATTTATATCCCACCTCTTACAGTTGCTCTCGTACGGTAATGTTATGTTTGAAAGATCCAGAAGGTACTGTGACGCAGAGATTACCCATTGAAGTGGTTAGTATTATCGCTAATGCTGAGAACTTACCAACATTTCAAGTTTGTTTAAATGAAAATGGAACAATCATTAGCGAAGGATCTTCTCCACTTCAAGCTTGGGAAGGCTTCGTGACTCATGCCGCTGAAACAAGTCGAATTGTTGGTAATAATTTAAAGCGATGTAGATCCGTTTTTAATAGACTCTGTGTGTCTCCTGATGCTGCTCAATTTTATGAACAAATTCCTTTGACATCGACTGAATATTATAAGAATATTAAAGCTCCAATGTGGTTTCGTGTAATACATGACCGACTGGTGACTGGAGAATATGACAGTGAGTTTGACTTTGCGTGGGATGTTCGGCTTATTTTCAGCAATGCAACTCTTTGGAGCGGCTTGAAAAAAGATTCTTCCACAAATGAAGCTTCTCAAAGATTATCTGATTTATTTGAAAACCTTTTTGCATATTGGGTACTTAATATTCGCGATATTTCGATTGATGACCATGCCAAAGGAGAATGGGACAAATGGCAAAGTTTGAAATACTTCGATTCCTCTTTATCTCATCATTTTTGTACATTATCAAAAGAGGTGAAAGAACCAGCTGAACTGAAATTATGTGTCAATTGCAATGATGAATATTTACAGTCTGTAATAGAGTCATCAATGACAGATCCTTGGCATTGTCCTCGTTGTGTGAGTGCATTGGATATGTCGAATAATGACTTGTCAGGCGAGCCTTTCGCAAATCTCAGTTCAAAATCGTTGAAAGCCATTGATTCGATTTATGGAAAAGAGGAAGCAGGTGGGAATAATTGGATTCCACTCAAACAAAGCACATTTCCGGTCGTGTCAGATTACTCTTCAGGGTGGTTTCAAGCGAAGAAAAAGATGCGAGCTGGTGTGAAGAATTGGTTCATGTCACCTTTAGGCTATGAAGTCGGTAAAGACCAAATATTAGATCAAATATCATTTGAAGCAGAAATTAATGAAAATTTGGTTTCATCTCGCGCAAAAGAATTCAAAGCTGATAATAGTAATAGTCTTCCCATAACATCAAATTCAAAATCGAAAGTATCAACTAAAAGACATACTCGAAAGTCTGGATCGACACACAACAATACCGAATCTGAAATTGTTTCTGATAAGGTGATGAATGTCGTCGATTTAGAAAGTAATTACCTCTCAAAAGGGAAATTAGTTTCATATGAAATTCCTCCTGGTCATAAATGGACATGGTTTGTTTGTGGTCAAGAAATGGAGTTGATTGATATGTTTAAAAATGGTACTATTATAGAAGATAAACTGAAATTTGAAATCGAATTGAATGTAAATATTCTTCCATCCACTGGTTTCTTTGGATTTGATATTCAAGAAATTAAAGGCAAAATTGAAACATTAGATGGATCGATACTATGTCAAAATTATAGATTTATGGCATCTAATGAAATATTTGAAAGTCTCAAAAATGAACTAACACAGAAAAAACTATCATTAAATGCCCATGTTGTTGCTGAAGAAACTATTGCAAATGTATTAAAACGTGAAAAGTTTTCATGGCAATTAAAACGATTGTTTCCAGTTCCTCCAAATCAAATATCTTCTGAAAATCAACATTATAAATTCAATCCATTATTTTCTCACAATTTGAATTCTCATCAAAGTCGAGTTCTGTTAAGTGTTTGGGATTATTTAGATTCTTCGAAAAATTTCATTGGTATACATGCATTTTGTTTGACTGACCTAGTTAAATCATTAGATCCACCAAAAACAAATTTCACATCTTATGGTGACATCACATTCAATGAATTTTGTTGCATTCTCAGTGAAAACCTTTACGCAGAAGTTCGAACAAGAATTGAACCAATCTCAGAAAACTCATGGCAAGATATTCTTATGACCAAACCATGCAATTTATTAACATGGCCTCAAATTGCTCTTGAAGCTATTCGAATTATTTCTTCACCAATGTCTGCTCAAGAAATTATACCATTCATGGAAACTAATCTAAAAGGAAATCTTGCAGTTGCATTCGATATATTATTTCTATTATTCAATCATCCATTAATAGAAATATTTGTTCGACTTCAGCCAGTAAATAATAATAATAATAATGAAATCGAAGACATGAATAAAATTGTTTCAAATTTTCTTCAAATTCGATCAAACTTTGTGAATTCTTTTACAATTCAATCACAAGGTCCATTTAATTATTCAGATCTTCTTTCACTATGTGATTCTATTGTTTCTTTGTTTATTGGTGTTATTACAGCAGATTCGTTAATAGACACTGACACAAAATTAATCGCAAAGAAAATTCTAGAATGGTTTCATTCCATCACATCAAAAATAGGTATAATAACAAATCAACAAGGTTCGATTGAGATTGCATTGGCAACTGAAATAAATGAAACTCAACTTGATTTTAATACTTATTGTAAGAAATTTCGAAGACCTTATGGATGTTTCTCATTACGTAATGTTGAAATGAATATTGATGAGATTTTAGTACCTCAAAGTTTTGAAAATAATGTTGATTCATTACAATATACAAATAAACTAAGAGTATTACAAATCATTGAGAAATCGTTAATGCTTTTGTCTACAGTTGAACCAGAAGAATGGAAATTAAATGATCGAATAGTAATTCTAGAAGTGCTTCTAGAACACTGTCTTGTTCTGAATAAATCTCAAGTTAATGCAAGTAATCGACAAAATTCAATTAGTAATCGCTTCCGACAAGACCTTGGCTTTTCAGATCTTGTTTTTCTCAAACCAAAACTTGATATTTATATTCCAAAGAATCCTAATGCAGTATTAAAATGCTATTTTTCAACAATTGCTAGTGATTCTCTACCTGTGAAAGATAATAAATGGGTTAAAGTACCACCAGAATATTTGCAAGATAATAATTTAATTGATAATAATGGTGAAGATATTGTTGCATTAGAAAAAATGATGCTAAAAGTGATTGAAGCTAGACAATCTTCTGAGACCGCTCAAGTTTTACATAAAGTAAGTGTGTTTATTATTGTTTAAAGAAGTTCTTCCAACACTTAACACTTCGAATATTTTTTTTGGTCCTTGCACTATTTTTTCCCCATTTTATTCGTTTTAACTCGAACTGAAGGAATTATAATACTAATTTTATGTTATGAATAAAAAATAATTATAAAATAAATAATAATTATAATTTTTTAATAATTTTTGTAGAATAAAATTGAAGGATTATTACCATTGTTAGCAGTACCAGCTACTTCAATAAATAATATCAAGAATTATGATATTCATCGATCACGACCCCTTGGATATGATAGATATGGGAATTCATTTTGGATTTTGACAGCACAAGAATCATTAACAATATTCCCACATGACACCAGAGGTTTGTCATTCGGATCACCAGATAATCCTCCTGCAGTTGAGCCATGTGTCTTAATGCAAGATAAAAAGGGCTGGTGGGGTTATCATAATGGACAGAGTTTGATCAGTTTTGTGAATTCTTTTGCAACTGATATTCCATGTGAACAAGATTTAAGAGCGAATTTAATTGAAAGATTAGTTACTGTTCGAAAAATTTTATATTCAGAATCAATTAAGTTTAAATATTCTCAATTAGATTGGATTGATCGAAGATTACGATCTGAGCGTTGGATAAATGAAATCAATCGTACAAATCTCAATTTGAATGTTTCTCAATTCATAAAATTATCTGAAATCATATGGGCAAGAAGTGTAGAAGTCAGAATGTATAATTATTATTCATTATTATATAAAGATGAACCTGATATTGACCGTAAAAATTCTGCTAGAGCTGATCGAGAAGCTGTTTTAAGAAGAAATAAAAAACTTCGAGATTTGTGGCAAGATGAATGCTTTGATTATAATCCATATAAAGGATGGGTTCGATTGGATATTTTAAGTCGATTAAGACAATTGTCTTGTAGTACAACTGCTACTCGTATTCATTCTGATTCAACATTATATACTGTTATTCAAAGATTATTGAAAATGTCACCTATTCTGAAGAAACACATTCCAATTGCTCCTGTTGTCAATGATGTTAATACGACATCTGCTGAAGCGAATAAAACATCAAATACCTCCAATAGTACCACATATCCAACTAGTGATGATAAAATCAATAATAATAATACAGTCGGTGAGAATGTGAATGAAAAAGAGAATGTGCCATCAACTCACACTCAAGAAGTCGAAATGAAAGTAGAAAATGATGATAATAAAAATGACCAAAATAATTATAATACTTCAACTGATCAGTTATCAGTTCAAGAAGTCGAAATGAAAGTAGAAAATGATAATAATAATGATAATAATCAAGTGAAACAATCTTCAAATGATATTTTAGATAATACACATGAAATAGAAATGTTAAATGATTTCGATGAATTTGTCAATGAAAATGATTTCGATGATAATGGAGATGCTGATGTTCAATCGAATCAATTGCCAACCTTAAATATTTTGAATATTTCATCACAAGCATCGAATCAAAATCAAGATTATACAATTTCACTTCCAACAAAGACTTCGAAAGACATCAATTCCACTTCACTAATCCAATCATTTCCACACCAATTCGCAAATAATGAAGCAGTGAGTGATTATCTTAATAAATATTTACCAAGTAATCAAAACAGAACAAAATGTATCGAGCAGTTACACATTCAAACGGGTGAGGTGTTGAGAGTGTATCCTTCTGGACGAGAAGCAGCTGCATTTATGAATGTGTCTCAATCTGGGATATCATTATGCTGCAACGGACTGAAGCCAGATTGTTATGGGTTCAGATGGAGAATTTATGAAGGACCAACGATCAATTGTATGTGTGATTATTATAACTATGATTATTATATGTGTGATTATTATAACTATTGTATTATTTCTTTTTTATGATTAAATATGATTTATTTTTCTCGGTAATTTATATAAAATCTATATAATTTATAATATATGTATGTATATAATTTATTATAGTTGCTGCGATTGAATCGATGCAGATGCCACTAGTCGAATTGAAGAAACTCCAGGTGATGCGTGGTAAAGGAGTTGATCCAGAGACGAATGGTCCTGTGCTAAAGCAATTCATTGGAAGGGTCCCCTTGACTGGAAATCATGGCTTGTCTAGTCAACCTATTCATCAATCTTCATTGTTGTCAAAGCCCCCATTGATTCTACCCGCAGATACTGATCGATTAACTCGTCAATCTGCTCTCATTGCCAAGGAACATGGCTTACAGTTACCATTACACGGCCAACCTCAACAACAAGGACGACTAAGCATTGCCTCAAGACCTTGGATCCCCAATTCTAACGCAACTGTTGCCAACATTTCTTCTACTCAACATACCCTTGTCAACACGAGTCAACCCATGCAACCAAAATTCCAACCGCAATTAATACCGAGTATCGTCATTGTGACACCTCGCCTACTGAAACTAAAAATAGAATTAATTAGTATATTCTATACAATTCCTGAAAAAACATTAAAATGGCCTGATTTAGATGCTGCAACTGAACAAAGCATCAATGAAAGTGTCACTGCAGCGATCAATCAACATTACCAGTCAACATTACCTCCCTCTGAACGACCTGCTATTAACGCCAGTCAGGTGAATATGGATGAAAACAGTGATGCGGAGGATGGAAAAGCAAATACAGCAAATAATAATGCAGCAAAACAAGCTGAAAAAATTGGCAAAAAAACTTATCGTCGATTAAAAAGAAGGAAATCAGCTGAGAAGTTTCTTCAAGGTGTTCAACAAGCGATTAATCCTACTCAATTAATGGAAATGGTGTTGTTTCTAGAAAATGCTTTACCACCAGCAATAGTATATATTATTCATAAGAAACTTCTACCGGGTCTGACCCATGTTGAGCAGGCTGTCACTCCGGACGGCACGGTTACGAGTAAAACATTACAATATGCTAATAATACTTCCCTCGCAGAAGTTGCATTACGAATATTCGTGTTGGATCGTTCGATTTGTTATGATGATATTAAAGGAATCGAATTGTCAGCTTTATTATGTCCATTTAAGTTAAGGACTTACACGGTCCCTTTCTGTGGAGTTACTGCAAATTGTACAAAATATTTCTGTCATTTATCAAAATGTAATCCAAATAGTTTCGTTCCTTCTCGTATTATTGAGCCATATGATCCATTGAATCCTACTTCTAGTAACTTCACAAATATGATATTACCACAAGAGAAGTTGAATATTAATAATAATTATAATAATAATAATAATTATGGTCGATCAAATAATGTATTATCTGAAATGAATAGTAATATAATGAATAGAAATAATCAAAATCATTTCGGTAATAGTAATAATAATAATAATAATAATGTAAGTAAAATGACTAATGAAGAATTTATGGAAATAATGAAGAAAAGAATGGAAATGGCAGCAGCAAAAGATGCTTTACAAGATATTGAACAAGCTATCCCATATGTACCATCCATGACTGAAGTTACAGCAACAGAATGGATTTAAAAGCATTATAATAATCCAAAAAAACATTATTATTATTGTTATTATTATTAGGATTATGATTATCATTTATTTTGATAAGTTTTGTTAAAATAATTTGGAATATTATGTGAATGATGATTGGTATAAGTTACTGGCTGGATGAACAATGGAATAATGAGATGAGTTATTAGTGAATTTGAAATGAGAAAAAAAAATTAAAATGATAATTTTTTTTTTGATTATCAAAAAATATAATATTATAATTCTTTTTTAAAAATAATTAATTATAATAATAAATTAGTTTTATTTTTCAAAAAAAAAAATCATAAATTATTATGTTACTTTAATTATTATTATTATTATTATTTTAAAATATAATAATATACTTCCTCTATTCCATTTAACAGTTTTTATCAACACCGGTTGACAAGTAGTGTCAAATAACAAAAAAAAAAATCTTTTGTTTTCCATTCAATTCATCAACTTATTATTATGATTTATATTGAAAAACAATTTTTTGTTTAATGTTTTTTAAGATGATATTGAGATGTTATATTAATTAGATATTATAATAATTATAAATTACTATTTTTTGATGAATGAATTGAATGACAAAAAAAAAAGAAAAAAAAATTATATAATTTTGTTTTAATAATACAAATATTTTTATAGTTAATAAGTTTATCAAAATAAAATAAAATAAAAATGTTTTAATAACATGAACCACACATTGGTGGAGGGGGCCGTTACGTCATAGGACCACCCCGGATAGTATCCTGGGGAGTCAGTACTCCTAAGTGAGATACTACAACATCTGACATAATAGTTTAATTTTGTTAACCCTAACCCTAACCCTAATTGTCAACAATTTTTATTTTGATATTATTTATTTCCATATGATATGTTTGACAAAAAAATATATGTTTTTCAATTGGACAAGATGTCATGTCATTTGACATTGCTCATCAACTGGTTTTGATAAATTGTATAATGGAATGAAAGAGAAAGTAATATTTTTTATTATTATGATTGAGGTATGAAAGATAATGCTAAACACAAAGTTATATCATATTCTAGGTAGCAAGTAAAATAATTATTATTACAGAAAATAATCATAGAATTGAAGTGAATTTATGCAATTAATAATTATAGGTTGGATGTTAATTATTATTATTATTATTATTGTTATTATTATTATTATAATTATTATTATTATTATTACTATTATTATTATTATTATTATTATTATTATTATTATTATTATTATTATTATTATTATTACACAATACATACATTATTTATGAAAAAGAGAAAATAATAATAACAAAATTGATAATTATATTATATTTAAAAAGATTATTGCATCTTGTATTTTCTTATCATAATAATAATAATTTATAAAAACCTTTTTGTTTCTTCGCAATGATTCTTTAATTTATTGATTAGTAGTTCTGATTCATTTATTTCTTTTTCTTTTTCAATTGCTTTTTCTTCTAAACTCTTTATCAAATTCTAATAGAAAAAAGAATATAATAAAAATCAGCACGAAAAATTAGGAAAAATAATATATTAATTTCTCCGTTTCTTTAGGCTGAGGACAAGTCAGGAATGGGACAGACAAAAAAATTGTTATTGTTTGTTATTGTTATCAAAATATTATTATTATTACTTCGAAATGTTTGATTTCTTGCTTCATTGCTTTCGATTGTTCGATATCTAATAAACCAACTTGAGTTTCAGCGACAATTTTGGCTAAAAAAGCAGGATCTCCTAATGCTGAGAGAGGCAAAATCTCATTATTATTATTGTTATTATTTGATTTTGATCTTTTTGATTTTTTATGATTATTATTATCATAACTTATTTTATTTTCCACTTCTATATCATACTGATCCTCTTCCTTCCCACGATTATTATTATTATTATTGTTATTATTATGAGCCATGCTCTGCTGTATTGAGGCTGATAATATGAAGCGAAGTGCTACCTTCACACATGCTTCTTTCAAAGCATCCGGATGAAAAATAAACTCTTTTGATGAAACCCTCACACGACTTTCAATAACATTTTTGTCTGTTTTTAATAATTGAATCTCTTCAATTAAAGCACTTGCTAAGCTTTCAGCTGCTATTAATTCTAATTTACTAAGATGGAATTTCGTATTATTTATGATATTATTATTATAGTTATTATTATTATAGTTACTATTATTATTATTAATATTATTATTATAGTTTTTATTATTATTATTAATATTGCCATTATTATAGTTACTATTATTATTATTATCAGAATCGATAGAACTCGTTTCGACTTGTTCCCTGGGGTCCGTAACAGAAGGAGATCGAAAATAAGATGACTCTAAATTATTAAATAAACTTTTATTATTATTTAAAGAAGATGATTTTGGTGAATTTATTTTCATTTTTGTTTTTGCAAATGTTTGAAAATCAGATTCTAATTTTTGGTATGATAATAATAATAGATTTTTATCATATTCTAATTTCTTATTATTATTTAATAATAATAATTTTTCATTTGATAAATTATTATTATCATTTTCATATGATTTATTTTTATTTATTTCATCTAATAATTGGTTTTTTAATTGAATATTTTGTGAATAAATTTCATTATTTTCTTGTTGTATTATTTGAAAAGAATCATTTAATAATCTTAATTTTTGAGATAATTTATTATTTTCATTTTGTAATTGAATAATTATTTGATTTGATTCTTCAATAGTTTGTTTCATTGCTATACTTTGAATTTGTAGATAATTATTATTATTATCTTTATTATTATCTTTATTATTATTATTTTCATCCATTAATTCATTATTACGATCATATAATTGTTTATTAGAAACTTTAATTTCTTCAATTTTTTGTAATAATTCTTTATTAATATTCATAATATTAGTTAATTCATTCTTAATAAAATTATTTTCAGATTTTATTCTGACATTTTCGTCCATTAATTCATCATTTAATTGTTTCATTTTATTAACATTTATTTCTAATTTTTGTATATTTTCATTGGCATGCTTACCGTCATTATGATAATTTTTTGCAGATTCTTTTAATAAATTATAATCATTTTCTAAATTGTTCATTAATAATTCCATTTCTAATTGTTTATTATGATAAGATTGGTTTAATGCAATTATATCATCTAATTCGGTTTGTTTATTTTCTAATTCTTCAAATAATGCTAGTTTTTCTTTATCAGCTTTTAATAATTTTGAACTTAACTTTTCTAATCGATCAGTCAAAACTGCAACTTGTCTAAAAATAATATATATAATTATTATAAAAAATTATAATATTAATTATTTATATTTTGTTCAGAATTCGAATATAAGGAATAAGTCACAAAAATCACAAAAAATGATCTGGAAAAATAATAATTGTGGAATTATGATAATAATAAAGGATCTGAGATGACAGGATAATATATGTTGTTGTCAAAAAAATTAAATTAAATTAAAAAAATTATGTAAGATAGAATATATAAAATGATATCAAAGTGGAACAGCTTAGAGAGAATGAAGTACGATAAGATTACATTGGGTAAAGGAGTTAAGTTTATTAACTGTTACTATTATTATTATTATTATTATTATTATTATTATTATGCAGATTCAGAAACGATAAGAAGAAATCACACAGGTGTGCGTCAAACATAAAAACAGAAATGATGTGAGAATTCACTATATAAAGTCAACCCATAAGTTATGAAAATGTTAAAAATAATTAACATACTTGGAAGCAACATCTGCAATATTAATTTTCGATATTGATCCTGTTTCTAATCCACCTGAATAAGCCCCTATACTACTTGGTGTTCTGACAGGAGTGAATGGTGCAGGAGAGTCAGTAGCACTCATGTCACGTATGGAACCAACAGACTGTCCTAACTTGTGATTTTGTTCAAATATTTGATTTTTATTTGATAGTTGTAAATATGAATTATTATTCAAATTGTTTTCATTTTTAATGATTTCAATATCTGTTTTTGATGATTTCTTGTTTGTTGTTGAAGGGGATAACATATTCTCATCACCTATATAGTAAATAAAATAATATGAAAAATGAAGAGTCAAATTATTATAATTGCATTCAATAATTATAATAAAATCTAATAATAATAAATGGTATGAACCACTCATCTAAATATTATTGTACAGAAGAAGTAATATATAATCGTTTATTAATTAACAAATCCCGTATTTTTAAAATAAATGTGAATAATAGTAACCTGTATAATTCTTTGGCGTGTTTATTTGCTTTTTATTGTTTCCAACTTCACGTTGACTCATAATCGCATCCATTATATTTATTTTTTGTTGAAGTTGTACTATCGTGCTTTCAGCCTCTTTCAACTACCATATCATGCATTAAGAGTTTTATGATATCATAATAATATGATAATACGATGAATAAACTTACTTGTTGAACTTTTAGTGTTAATTGTTGATTTGCTTGATACATTTCCAACTTCAAATAATATATATGATCGAATAATATTATTGATACACAATATTATCGAATAGCGGTAAGTTTAGAACATACAAAATTATGAAGTTTGAAATATACCTGTACTTTACGAGATTTAATTCCTGATTTATCAAAAGAACGGCTAACTTTTTGGGGTTCATTGATCTGATAAGTCATTTCATAAGACCGAATAAAACATAATATAAGCATAAATAATCATTAAACTAACCTCTTTTTTCAAAGCATTAGCTTTGCCAATTTCATCGTTTAATAACTGCTTTAACAATGACATTTCCGATATGTTTGCATTGAATCTCATGCTTGCATTCTCCCTATAGAAACAAATGATTAATATAACAATATATAATATCATTATCATCGTACCTGTCTTCAGGAGACACTTGAGTACCATTCAACAACTCCAAATTGTTCAGGCAAAATATAGCATAAGAATTAGTTTCTTCATATTGACTAAATGGATTCTCATCAATACGAAGTTTATTCAGTTTAACTAAAAATAAGAGTACGAGAGTAATTATTTACGTGCTTTATAATTCTAGCACATTACTAACCTAATGGGATGAGATGTGTTAGGTCTTGTAGAGTTGATAACTATGCATATCCATATAAATTGTAAAATATAATAGAATGCGATAATGAATAGCTACTGTAATACCTTATTTCTAGCCAGTCGCAGATGTTTCAAATTACTTAAATTTGCAATTGAAGTTGGAATGTTTTCAATACGATTTCCTGATAAATTTAGTCTCTCAAGTGCAACCAATCGATCTAAGTTTTCAATCTTGAGAACAAAATATAAAATATAATGCAGAAATATTATTAGTAGATTTTAAGATGTTACTATAGACGATAAACGATAAACCTTATCTATCATATTTTCTGCCAGATTTAATTCAATTAATTGAGTTAAACGATCCAATCCATCAATCTTTGTTATTGCATTGTAACTCAAATTAAGCTGTTGTAAACTGATTAACTGGTCTAAATTCTCAATCTTACGAATGACACCCATTTCTTTTGAAGATACATTTAAGCTCAGAGTAAATATTTGATTAAAATCAAACAATTGATAGCCTACAACAATATAAGAGCGACCATGAAGCAGTAGTGAATAAAAATGATAAAACTTTAAATTTTGCGTATTTAAATATTGAAAATACCTGTTAATTCCGTTATTAGAGATGAATTTATTCTGCATATTAGAAGATCTTGCTCATCTTTATCAGACGAAACATATGATTGATCATCCATTTTATTAAACTTTGAATGGGACAGCAATCTTGGAGATTTATTATAAGCAATTTTGGATAGAACACAGAACGCTTTCGCCTTTCAATACAATATACACAAAATTATTACAAAATTGGAAATTGCACATTCCAGCATTGGACAAGTTTGAAATATTATCATAAAACGATAATAATTTCTTAAATCAAAGTATCTCAAGTAACCAATCAGACATATTTTTAAATTTCTAGAAAGTTGCGCTTTGTCGTGTGCATCGTAGATTTGTTTTAATTTAAGGTTTTATAATTCAAAATACAGTAAAACGCTAAAAAATCTATCTTATTAATTGTTTTATGTTTTTCTTGGCTTGTTTAAATTCTTGTTTTGTGAATCTAATCTTTAATGTATACATTGAATTCGATAGCACTGAAAACGATCTTTAAGGATATTGTAGCGCTGCATTCGATACTGATAAAAACTAATAAATAATTGTAAAAGCTGTATAAAAGTAAAAAAACAAAGTTTCATTAAATTGCTTTGTTTATGAATGTCTGATGATAAGAAAAGCGATCCTTTGCACGAAATCGAATATTTAAATGACTCACTTGGTAAACAAGTAATAAATTCTTTCTCAGTCCTTGACAGACAAATCACTAATCTTAAAACGCATCTGGAAGAACAATTTGAAGATCCCTCCGGAGACAACTGTACAAAGTAAAAAATAGCACTGAACCTAATATGAGTAATATTGTGGATAAAGCCTTGAATTTGGTTATGCCGCAGATGATAATATAGGATCTAATTACGGATCGTCCTCTAAAAAGATAAGTGAATTAATATTTCAGCATTTAGATCAATTGAACAGAAAGGATGTACTCGATATTGATGAATGGGAGAATGACGATGATAATGGATATATGATAATCGCTGTTTCAGAGGAAGAATTTTGTGAAATGGAAGAGGTGAATAATAATTGCAGTACTTTTTACTTTATAATAATAAACTGAAATATTTTTAGGATACAACTAATCGGATACTGAATGTTCAAGAAGATATCGGCACAAGAATTATTCAAGCAAAAACAACAGCATCCAGTGATATCATCTTATGAACAAGAATTCTGCACCAAAAAAGCTGTCAATGATGAGAGCACCGCTATAAGCACTACAAATGATAATTTAATTGCTGAGAATTCACCATTACTTCGGAAAACGACCGAATCGATGAATGA
>VKHH01006072.1:0-28124 GCA_015144975.1 Epipyxis sp. PR26KG | reverse complement strand
ATCAGTCAGTAGAAGTAAATGTGATGATTATTATTATGACAAAAATATGAGCGAAAAAGAAATAGAATCAAGATAGCTTAAGAGAAAGGATCATCATTGGATGAAAATATAATTTTTTTTAATCATATTAAGTATGATGTTAGGATCAATAATTGAAAATAGAAAAAAGCAAATGCGCTAGAAGAAGTATCATTGGAAGTCATATAATTACAGTCTTTATATACATTTCCTAGGAGACTCTGATATTATTTTGTTGTTGCAGGAATTAATTCTCCACCACAAATGCTGCAACCAATTTCGTTGATTTGAGCATTTTCCACGTTTAAACCACAGATGGAACATTTTTTATCCATTTCAACAGGCAATAGTTGTTTACCAGGCATAAGGCTTCCATGAGTTGCTTCACCTTCGAAAATGTTATTGAAAGCTACTTCTGGTGTCTCGTTATTAAATGAAAATATAGTAAAGATCTAATTTCTTTAGTAAAGTATAATCCTTTAGGCATATTATTCGTTTAGATGATGGTTAATTAAAAAGATAAATTTGAGCTGTTTTCCCATTGTTGTGTCGTTTATAATAAAGAAGAGGAAAAGAATTACAAAAATCTCAACAAATACTTTAGAATAGTTTAAATAATGGATGACACGAAAAAAAAATTTCTTAGTATGAATTTTGCTCTAAACTTCTATTCTTTTTTTATAAAAAAAATAAATAAAAATAAAAAATAAAAATAATGTGAGGCAACATCAGACTTATTTTTTGTACATTTTTATATTATTTTTATTATTTATTATTATACTATATATTTTATATAAGTTATTATTCCAGGTATTTATTATAAAAAAATTATCCTTTTGTTGGTAAAGTGTGATAAATAGTTGAGATACCGAAAGATTAAATAGGATCTCAAATAAATCATATAAAAATACTTTTTAATTCACCAAAGTTATTGAAACATTATTACCAATTACACAATTCCAGAATTATAGATCGGTAGAAATTTATATACAGTACTAACTACTATAAATATTAACAATAGAAGTATTTTTTTCAATCAGTATTGTTCAAAACCAAATAAAAAATAATGGAAGAACCTACAGTAAATAACAACAATTCCGAGATTGACATCAATGGCACTCAAAATAAAGAAAAGTTGCGAGAAGCAAAAGGAGTAGATTCTGTCACTGATTATGTCCCGGAAGTTGAAACAACTGATAGTGAGAAAGCTCTTGCCGCGGCAGCCGCTGTTGATGTAATGAATAACGCTAAAGCAACTGAGTAAGTTCTAAATTATATTGCTAGTATTGGAATATTAGTTTTCAATTGTTGTATTCTGTATCTGTGAATAGATCAGCGGTTATTACTATTTTAGAAGATGATATAAAATTAATTGTCGATGAATGTGAAGTTACAAAAGAGGCAGCAGAGGCTCTACTTAGAGCGAATGGTGGTATTTTGAAAAGTGCACTAATATCATTTGTACGTGGGAAAAATCTCATGTAAATCTAGTCAACTTTTTAATAGACATCTTTTCAAAACGCTTACCCTATATTAAATTTAAAAAATAACAAACTATCTGTTGAAAATAAGTTTTAAAAATCCGATAAAAATGTACAATAATTTACAAATAATTTAACACCCTAGTATAGACAAACTTTTATTCTGTGTAAATTATACAACTTCAAATGAAGCAAATCTACAGTATATTATCATAATAATCGAAAGGAGTTGGTATTGTAACATAGCATAGTATAATAGACTCTCATAGCTATATCATATTTAATCGTCAGTTGCCGTTCTACTCATGGTCGTTATACGATTGATATCTCCATCACTGCTCACTGCCTGGATGTTGTTATCGAATGAACCAGTTGAAGATTGTCTATTTACCAAAGAGTCATTATTGGTATTATGTGGTAGAGAATTATCACCGATAGCTGCACTTGATTCGTTGGAATTCTTATTAGGTCCTCGACTAAAGAAACGAGACATTGCTCCCTAGTAAGAATTGAACACAAACACATCAAATACCTTTCAAAAATAAATCTAACAAACAAAATAATAGCCTTTGATATAACATACCAATTTAGTTAAAGCCCCTGCTTTATTGTTCTCAATCTTCGTTTGTTTTGAATCTTTAGCATTATTTATGCTGGATGAGGAGTTTGATCGATTTGCTTTTATTTGATTACCATTGCCATTCTTATAGAGTATTCCCTCGCTGTGTTCACCAGCTTTTTGACGTGATGATGCAGGAAGTGATGATTCGATATTATCAGGGTTTGACAAAGAATTAGCTTTACTATTTTGGAGAGGTGGTTTAAAAGGTATTGGGGCTATCACTTTTTCGTCTAGTTCAATATCCATGTATTTGTTATTATCCTTACTTTGACTCACTGATTTTAATGAGTGTGGGATTGGCTTATTAGTATCTGCTGATGGCGCAGCTGCTAAAACTGCTTTAGGCACATAATTAGGAGGTGGGATTGGTCCATTGGTGGAGTATAACTCTCCTTGACGCTTTATATTGGATGAATTATTATTATTATTTTCAACATTGAAATTAACATGTTTCGGCAACATCGGCGAATCACTATTGATTGGATGTGATGATGAATGCTTCGCTTTTTCTACCTTAGCTCTTTCATTCGACGAATAGCTTGCAACACTTTGATTTATGCTATTATTTAATAAATTGTTTTTATAGGGACTTGTCATCCACAATGATCTAACTTTGTGAAGATCAATCGATGATTGACTTGTTCTCTTTGATTCATTTTCAGTATTATTTCTTAATACAAGAGAAGAGCTTTCCTATCAGAAACACACCAAAATATGATATTATTCAAAGATCCCGGTATATAAATGCTGTGGCACGATGTATAACAGTCAAATTTGAAAACTTAAAACAAAGCATATAAACTACTGTGCCATACCTTATCAGCTAATGATTGTGAATTCGAAATATTGTGACTATTTCGTCGTGAAGAAGACCTACTTTCAAAGGTGGGATTATCAGACTCAGCATATCGATAATTATCTCTTGACGATTTTGGCATGGCCAATAATGCCATGCTTTCATTCATGGAAGATGTAGTAGCAAATGAAGAGGAAACAACTTTATTGTTATTATATCTTGGGGGACGGACATAACTATTATTTTGGTTGATTGAAGATGATAACTTCATTTCATTCGTTTGATCATGTTCCTGATAACTATCATCAAGTTCACTTTTTGCAATATCATCCAATGCTTGAATGATGTTTGAGATAGAAGTGCTATGAGGTCCAAATGATTGCATTTCAACCGAAAAATGGTCTTCTAGAAATTCTTTCGCTGTTTTTATATCAATAACATCACCAGATAAGGTTTGAAATGATTTGATTGGACTTGTAGCTAATAATAAAGCAAGATTTAAAAATGATTTTTCATGATTTGATACACAAGCCTCATAATACCACATAGCAGCTGAGTAAAGGTCTGGCTCGCGATCAACAGTAGCTCTTCCATCTTCCAATAATATGGCTAATGAATTCATAGCATCTGTAATACCAGCATTAGCAGCAACACGATATAGATTACATGCTTGTTCTAAGTCTTCATAACTTTTGTTGTTATTTTCATTCATTGAATTTGCATACAAAATATTAGCTGCATAAAATCCTGCTTTAATATGACCTAATGTAGAAGCGTACAAGTAATTATTTAAAGCAGCTGTAATATCCTCCGGTAAGCCTAATGCCTAATTTGAAAAAAGACATAAAAATAACTGAACTATTGTATCCATAATGTGAATATAGAGAAATCCAAGGTGTTAATTAGTAAGATTAGCAATAGTAAATAATATTCACCGACACATCTTTCACAGCAATCATTAAAATAATAATGGTTTAATAGGAAAAAAGTATACCTGCTCATATAATCGACCAAGCTGAAAAGCAGCATCAGCAACACGACGTTCAGATGCTGCTCTCAGCCACTTGATACCTTCCGTAAGATTAGCATTATTATTTTGTTCCATTTCCTCATACAAATTTATATCATGTAACGTTTCTTCAGACAATAAAATTAATTGATTTTTGTTATTATTGCTATTAACTTTATTGCTTCGTTTCTCATCCTGCAGATTACCTGATATATTCAAACCAAATTTCGAAGCACGATAATGAGGTTTCAATTTTTTCAAATGCTCCAAAGTATCTATCGCAGTTTTGATTAATAAATAGCCAAAATTATACATAGCAAGATTATGTCCCAACTCTGCACCCTTTTTATAACAATCTAATGCAGCAGATATGTTGCAATCCACTCCAATACCAGCTTCATAACATAAGCCTAAATCGTTGTATGCGCATTCTTCACCATTTTTCGTGGCAATCATTAGCAAAGAATAAGCTTTGTAACGATTTGCAACCATTTCTTTGCCATGAAGAAATAAGGAACCAAGGCAATAGGTTGCTTTAGAACTACCGCTATTAGATGCTAATGAGTACCTATAAATATTATGTATTAAAAGCAACGGAGATATACAATAACAAGGTCAGGTATTCCAATCATGATGTTTTCTTACCATTTGGCAGCTTGTTCATTATCACCTATTTCTTCATATATTTTACCTAAATTAACCTTAGCATCGATATTTCCAGCTTCTGAGGCTTCTAATAAAAGTTTTATTGCAAACTGTACATCATGCTCAGGATTAATTTCATCATCTTCGTCATTTACAGAATAGCCTCGAGTATTATCGTCATTATCATCATCTTTTTCTTCATATTCATTGGCCAATGATCTTATCATCAACGGGATTTGATGATTGGAATTTAGTGACATTCTATTAGCAGTATTATAATGAGAAGTAATGCCATTACTGACATCAAAACACTCTATGATTATGTTAGGATTAATTGCTTTTAGATTGTTTATAATCAACATGGCAATTTCATTCTTCGCTGTATGACACGAGGACATATTTGCAGCTCTTTCTAACCATTCTAATCCCAATTTTGAATCTATATCAACACCATGTCCATTAATGTAAGATTTTCCAACCATAACCATAGCTTCACCATAATCCAACTCAGCACAATTAAGAAATTTCTCAAATGCCCATGCATAATTTTTTGGTTTACCACAAATACCATAATAATAAGCGATGCCAGTATAAAATATGTCTAAATTACTTGCTTTAGGCAAAGTAGATGGTGCTGTAGATTGCTTTCCAGTTAGTAATTCTAATGAAATTGATGTCATCAGTTGAGTGCATTTTGAACGTAAGGTTTGATATAAAAGCTGCATTCTACGTTTAAGATGTCCTTTAGCCAAGAACATTGATTTTGTTTTATTTAATTCATGAAAATAATCGTTTACTTCATTCAACGTGCTTTTCAAGCTAAGAAGATTGTCATGAACTGCTCGAGAATTTATTGTTGCAGATAGTTTGTCGGTTTGCTCTTCAATTTCAAGTAGTATCTCATCCAACTTATTGATTAACTCATCGCTACCCTTTATTTTAGAAAGTTTTTGCTGGTCATCGCATAATATTCGTAATTTAATTGCCAGCGCTTTGGTATCAGCTATTAGGTTTAACCGAACACTCATATCGACACTAGAACTATTTTCTAAAATCGAATTAACAGCAAAACCAGTATTATTGATCATATTATTGCTAGAATTATTATTAATACTCAAGTTTGGATCGAATGAAGCTACTTCTATTGACATTGTTCTATATGAATATTATTGCTAAATGCTAATATATTGCACATTGCACATTGCACTATTATTCCATTAACTTAACTTTTGACTAAATCAACCAATTTCGTGATTGATGGTATCTTGATATACGCGAATTCACTGAAGTATTGCAGTTGATTGTAATTCACCAATAATAGTAAGAGTTCTCGCTTCTTATAGTATAATAGTAATAATTTTTTTATATCACACAATAAAGTTAAAAATAATAATGTGAATGAATAATACAACGGTTTTGTTTTTCATTCATTCATTCATTCATTCATTTCATTTTTATATTTTTATAATAATTTTTAAACCATCAATTAGTGTGTGAGGGATAACACATCTTTTACATCGAGCTCCATTACTATTATGTGCACTATCGAACTGAATTAATTGGACATTCAAAATCAATTTCATTATTATGGAGATGAAGTATATCGATAGTTGGATAGGCATATATTCAGAAGAAAATAAAACAATGAGTAATAATTTTGTTGCATTATTCGCATAACAGTATGAATACGAGATCATTTTTTTCAATTGTTCTATCATTCATGATTCATCTCAAAATGATTCCTGGTTTTATCAAATTTAAACCAGTAAAGGTTATTAATCAGAAAACAAAATTAGATTCAGAGATTAACAAAATTAATACTCATAGTGTACCGCATCATAATATTATCAGCGGTTATAAGCAAATAATAGATGTTCATAAAAACTTAATAGCTATTATGATTACAATTTTACCTTTCACACGTATCAGAATTCTGTCGACATCAAAAATAGACAATAGAGTTTATCCGAAACAAACAAAACGAATTATATTCCTTATGATATCAGGATATCTCATTCCGTTAGGTTATTATTTACACATCATGAATGCTCTTAACTCAAGTATATCGTCAACATTCGCAACAAAGTTCTTATTGTTTGATGATCAAGAGTTGACGTCAATACATGCGAGTACAATCAATGATACTAGTAATACTGATAGTAATGAAGGGGAATTGAATAAATCTGCTGAAATAATTAAAAGTGTCGTTCTAAAGGAGGTGAAAGAGGGTGATGTGGTGTGTGTTATGGGTCATTCGAAAGGAGGTGCTGTTGCAGCATTAGTTGGTGTGAAGTTGCAAGCATTCTTTGTTAATACCTTATTAATATTATTGGATCCTGTGGATTTGGTTGATCTTCAAGCTATACGAAGTATTGACAAAATTAAATTGATGAAGCCGTTGAATTCACTCATCATCTCCACACCATTCGGAGGATATTCCAAATATTACCATTCAAATTATGAAAGTGCTTGTGCACCTCCACAACGGGGCGCAACTATTTTTTATGATAAATTACGAAACCTTAATAATGATTTGTTAAAATCTTCTATTTCTTTGGCTGAATCCTCCGTTCATAATATTTCATTATATACAAAGCTTGTCACCTTTCCACAAGTTGGTCATTTCCAATTCCTTCGAAACAGAAATAATCTCACCTTTTCTTCTGTTTGTGCTGAAGGAGAAATCAAAGACTCGAGTTTTCTTAAATTCCTTTTTCCTTTAATGAGTGAATGGATCTTAGCTTCGTTATGTAATAGTTGTTCTAACTATGTTGTCAATAATGATGATAAGCTGCAGTTTTTGAACGATGGAAATTCTTCTCATGTTATAGTATTTGATGCTGGTTCTTCGCATTATAGTATTCAGTTAGGGTCATAAACCTAATTATTAAAATGTTTTTATCAATAATAAAAAGATGAAGTGGTGAAGGAAAAACGAAAATAGAATAACATAATCAATGATATGAAAACATTATTGGTGATATTTCGTAAGATTACTGTGGAACTCAAACTGGCATTATAACAATTATTTGAATTGATGTAATCTTGCTACCTTTTAATAAATTGGAGTAATATCATGCTATGTAGTAGTTGGAGTAAATTGTTTTGTAATAAAGTGATTTACTTTCTGAGTTTGATTTCTCAATAAATCATTGCTTGCCATGCTTGGAATTATTGTCGTTTTCACCAGAGCCGAACAAGAAGAACCAAGATCAATCCTAGAAATTTAAATAAAACTGCAGCAAACAAAATGACTGCTTTATAAAAATAGCGTGATGTGTTAATATGTTACGGTAATTCAAATGATGTTGTTGCTGAATTATATTTTATTTATAACTTAATTGTTTTCAATACACACGAAGAATGAAATAAAGCTGAGAGTGTTAAACAGCGAAAAGCTTTGAAGCAAAATGCAATTCAAGCAACAGATGAATTGAATAAAGCAATATCGTCAAAATTGTATGTAATGAATTTCATTTGTCTAATTATTTTATAAGAAATTATTGTATGATGTTGATTATTTATAGAAATGCTTCTCATTAAGGAAAGAAAATGGAAAATAATCAGAAGTACGACTAAGGTGCTCAAAAAGAATCCTATCAAATATGCCATGTTACAAATAAAGATGTTCGAAATGATTCAAATTAAAAATTACGATGAGAAGAATGTTAATGCTGAAAACAGTTCTTTGTAAAAGAATAGCTACGGAGCAAACTTTAGGAGTGACACTGCATTACACGTGGAAGAATGTTCTTACAGTAGATCGATTAATTGGAAAATATACCAGGTATGGTAAATAACTCAAAGTTTGCAAAGTGGCATGGTTATAGTTATTTTTGTAAAAATGGTTCTATGAAATGCCATTATGATGGGAATACAATTAATAAAGTTTTGTTAACAATATCAAATGAATTGAATAGCAATAGCTGCTGTACGGCGTTTCTTGTTTCACAAGCGTTTCACAAGGGGTAGTTTATATTAACAACGACGCCATATGGCAGGGTATAAAAAAAGTATAGTAATGGCAAGCTAGATTGTAATATGCACATATAGTGTTGAGATAGTTAGGAATAATAATAACAATAATAATAATAATCTGAAATACATACTGGTAATAAAAACTGTCATCTAATGTACAACTTAGTAATTTTTGCTCGAACATGTAGAAGTATTCATATTTATGTTGCAGTTCCATGAAAGAAATCATTGGTTTTTAAAGTTCATGGGCCTTAAGTTGTTGAAGAAGTTGTTAAATAAGAAGTTTCTCCTTCTCTAATCTTCATTAAATTGATATTAGATCTTGGAACTCTTCTTGGGTGACATAATAAAGTTGACCAGTAATGATGAACAAAACGATGATAATAATAAAGAAGTATAAGAGTTAATAATCATAATACCTTTTCCATATTTTACTGTGTTACTTGATTGTGTTGAATCTTCTTAACATGATGACATGTATTGAACTATTATCAATTATAAGCAAAATTTTATTTTAATTATTGTGATTAATATTTATTAATATTTATATTAATATTATTGATTAATATTTATAAGTCTTATTTATATTTTATTCAATATTTTTATATTAAAAAAATCGTATTAGAAAAAGATAATATAATAACTCTTTAATTATATTTTGTTGATGGGTTCGATTGTAATAAAAAAAAAATAATAATAAAAAAATAATATCAGATACCGGGATAGTAGATAGTGATGATATCTCCTCCAATCTCATCTATTAAATTAAAAATAGAACAAAATCTTCCACTTATGGCTTAAGCACCAATCAAGAAGTACAACTGCTAGGTACTGTATATATAAAATGTTGTTAATGTTTGGCATACTATCATAATAATAATTCGTAATAAATAATCTTTAATCAATGCAACAATTAGGTTGCAAAAGAAGTCTAATGATGCCTAATGATAAAAATAACAGCAACAAAGAGGATATTAAGTGACTGATTGTTATACGAAATAAAACTCGTTTAATTGAAGAAAGTAATTAATTTATTCATTAAAGAGTACCATGGCATAATGCGAATCGAAAGCATCTGCTTGATAATACTTATCACTCATCAACCAAGTGTAACCAAAGGCATTAAAGACAATAATTATAAGTGTGATAGCAATACAATTTTTATAATGATTGTACAATTATATTTATTAAAATTTTAAAATCAATAATATTAATATAAAAATAAACACATAATAATACATAACACTGATTCCAGAATTTAATCATTATTTATTTCATTTCGATACACTCCTTGTTCGTTCAATCATTCATTATTTATTCGTTCGTTCGTTCATTCATTATTTATTTATTCATTCATCGATTGTTTCATTATTGATAAGAATCAGTCAATAAATGGTATTGGAAATGAGTAGCAGTTAAAGGATCATAATAATGCTCTAATCCATGTTTTTCTTCCATAAACTGGCTGCGATTTCTTCTAACATCCCATTGCTCTTTGAAATTAGGTGCATTGACTTGCTCTGTCCCATCTGCTGGATTGTACCAATACGCCTCACCTTTTTTGAATATTTTACTCACACCGAACTCATCCATATCACAATAAACCCAGCCAGCCCATAGCGAGTCTTCAATCACAGGTCTACCATGAATGACTCGCTTCTTATTCCCTTTATGAGAATTAATAATAGACACCCTTGACATGGGATTATACATCAACTGCCTCTCCGGAAATCTCTCTTTCAAATATTTCCAAACTTCAACTACTCGTTCATCAAATGGCGCTATCGCTAATGCACGCCTTAACAGCTTCTCAGCATTATAATTCTCATCATATAATAATGTTTGTATTAATGCTAAGTTAAGCAGGGCTCGTGTATCATTAGGTTGTTTTAATAAACCGAATCTAAATATTTGATAAGCTGTTTCAAAACTGGTCATTGATTCGTCACGTCTTTTAGCATCAGAAAGTAAAACTTGAGCACGTTCTCGATTAAGAATCATTGGAGATTCAATAGTTCCTAACATGAAAAATGCATATGATCGCGTGACAAGCGGATTAGCTTCTGATAACTCTACAGCTTCAACATATGTTTTCTTTGCAGTTAATTCCTCAAGAAACACCGCATGATTCACAATCGCATAATTTATTACTGGAGCTAATTTATTTGGTTTTGATTGATAATTCTTTTCTGCATTTTTTATAATCATTCCTGCTTTAATAAATAAATGAAATGGCATTGAAATTGGTTTTAATAAAAACTTGCGAACAAGCTTTTGAATGACTTTTGCAGCATTATCCGGTGTATATGAAGTATATTTCCCAGAGTATGGATTCACATAATGTACAGCATACGATTCTTCATTTGTTTTCGCATGTTTAGAATAATAATTGACTCTCACCCAACGTCGAGTTGGTATGGTAGGTAAATCATAAGGACCTAATAGGAATGGTTTCACCCATGAGCTTGCACCTGTATGCTTATTAATATAATATGGTGTATGATCATATGCACTGATATGAACTTTTAACATGATTTCATCTAACATTTTTATGATAATAGGTCTCGTTAGAGCTCTCCGCCATACTGATTGAATCTTAATAATCTTTTCTTTCTTTTGACTTTTATGTAATTGATTCGAAAATAATACTTTAAATTGACCTTTTCTTCGATCAATGGACAAATGCTGTAATAACCAAGTGTATAATTCACTTCTATGTTCAGTTCTTAATAACCTTGGCATCATATGAGAATCTAATTCATTTTCATGTAAAATCATTTTATTCTCTTCAATAATCCATTCTTTTAACGCGATCATACTAATGTTACATTTGAATAATTTACATGATATTCGATGATATGAATGAACAGATAAATCATCACCAGTTTGATAAATTTTACAAATAAAATATTCATTTTGTATTTTCTTGCCACGTACAAATACTTTCTCACCTCGTTCCCCAACACCATGTTTTGAAAATATCACATTTCCATTTGATTTTTTATTTGTGGGTTTAAAAACAATCAAATGAGCTGAAACAACACGTTTCAAATTCCGAATATCTAAAATATCACCAACACTTAACCCATCCTTTTCAATGATTTTTGTCATATAAATTCTTAAATCAACTTCTTCAATTGGGAATTGATATGTTGTTTGATTATGAGGTGTGTAAACTTCAATCATAATCCCATAATCACGACTATAATTCCTCGTATCTTTGCGACTAATCTTAATAAATACTAACACACCATTGATACGCTTTGCTTCTTTATATACAACTGCTTTTTTAGAAGCTTGTTTCAATTTCTTTAATTTTAAACGACGAACTTTTTGAATAATTACTTGTTCTTTTTTCAATTTATCTAATACCCAATAATACCAACACCTTTTTATATATCTTCTACCAATTGATTGTATTTTCATCGCACAATAATAACGATAACGGTAATAATAATCTTCTAATAGTTTGTTAATATAAGCTTGTGTTTTCATTGCTGATAATTTTCTTCGAATATTTGCTTGAAAAATTATTAAATAATATCGAAAAAATTGGTATTTCTTTTGATGAATAAATCTTCGGAAGAATGTCATGATTCGTGTTGCCGCACAATATCGAATAGACTCTTTTTTCATTGCTAATAACTTTGCTTTCATCCAAATCGCATCATACCAGTCACTATAAGACATTAACTGATGAGTTATAAACTTCTCAAAAACAAATTGTAAATATTCTGAATCAACATCATCATTTGATTCTTCAATTGCTTTCAATGCTGATTCTTTTAATGCTAAGCTTTTTGGATCATTTCGATTTAAAATATTATTTGATTTTTTCGGATTATTATTATTGTTTTTGTTTTTTGTTTTGATTGATCCTTCACCAATGCTTGCTATGCTAGCACTGCCACCTCCTAGACTGCCAAAACTAGCCACACTGCCATCATCATCATTATCACTTGCATTCCCACCACCACCAACTGCCGCTGGACCAACACCATTATTAGCAGCAGCCGTTTCGTCAAAATTCATTAACGCTGTTTTCACTTCACTTTCTTGTTTCTTTTTCCTAGTAGGATATCTAAGCAATGCTAAGTCTTGAATGACTTTACAAAATCCATAATAATTAAGATATTTTTGAGAAATACCATTTTCTCCTTTGACTTCTCTTTGAAATAACATCTCAATTTGTGCAATACGAGCAGGTCGCTTCAAATCTAAAAAAGCATTAGCACCTCGAATCATTTTTATAAACTTTGTTCGATCAATTCCTTTCGTTGATTTTGGTGTCCAATCTTTCAAACTATTGAACATGAATTGTGTGTATTCTTCAATTGGAATAAATGGCATCTCATCAACACGTTGTGCATATTCTGATAAAGTAGAGCATCTGGTATCAGTACATAATACTTCCATTAATGAATAATAAGCTTTGCAATGAAAACTTTCAAAACATTCTAAAAATATATAATAATAAAAATAAAATGTTTAATAAAGATACTATTCAATAATATTAATGAATGAATGGACGAAAGTACCTTTACTATTCATAAATTGATAAACATAAGGAACCAGTCCATCATCATATAACTTCCTCCATTGAGATCGTTTATCTTCTTTCTCAGGAATACATTTCCAAATCCAACAATCTAAAAATATTTGATTTGATATTTTCTTCTTTTTCTTTTTCGTTACATTATTATTTGTTTGAGATTGTTTCAAAGCATCTGAACTTTTATTAAATTGATTTATATCATTTATCCCATTACCATTACCGTCGATATCGATGGAATCTGACTCATTGTTACTGATTGATTGAGTAATGTCAGGCTCAGTATGCTCTAATCGCATGATTTCCTCTCGATCAGGTATAGCATATCGATACCCAAAATCAACATTATTTTTCAAAATCATTTTATTATTATATTTTCCTACTATACTACTAGAAGGATATAAATAATTGCCTTGAAATGGTGCATCAAAATCAGGCTCTTCTAAGAGATCATAAACAGGATCAATTTTAATAGTATTTGGATAAGCTGATTGGAAGTCATTTCCAATTGGAACAACAATATAATCTCTGCCTAATATATTACCAATCCGAATCACATCACCAACAGTAAACAAATCTCTTGCATTATGAAGCAAATATACTTCTGATGAGTTCTCTTGTACGCAGCATAACGTTGGTACTGGTATAGGAACTAATCTAGCAGCAACACGGCGTTGTCCTTTCTTCAATAATGACCCTGAGATGCCAGCTTGCTCATTCATTGCTTGAACCTTACTATCTTTCACGTTCTTCATTAGCATAGCATTCAATGCTTCGTTTTGATCAGATCCAGTGGAGTTCTCACCAGGGATTTTCTTAATTATTAGACATTTTGGCATTAACTCCCATGCTCGTCGAAAAGGTTCTTGACGAATTGCACAAGAAGATGCTTTATAGAAAAATCTAAAATTTTTTGGCAAATCATCAGAATCTAATTCTTCTCGAATGAGTATACGTAAATCACTGAGTGTAAAATGACTGCTAATCTCAACACTCCCTAATTAACATAGCATAACGATCGTAAGTCAATTATTATTATGAAAATAATTTCAAATAAAATGATTTTTTATATTTGATATGCTATTATTATGCATTATATCATATTATGCGTTACTATTAGAATGATAAAAGAGATTAAATCTTTGATATAGTATGATAAATGTGTTCACATATAATATTATTACCTAGTGTCACAGGAGCTTCTGAAGCTGAATTAACAACAGCTATTTTCAATAAGCCCGTCTCTGAGAAATTATACATTTCTAATCGATGCAAAGAAGTGTAAGTATCACTAACAACCTTTAATTTATCTAATAACAAAATTGATAATTCTCTACGATGTTGATACTCTGCAAGTTTCATTGGGAATCCTTCCGATTTGATTATATCAATTAGTTCCAATTCTGTGAACACTTTAGAGCCAATCTAAATAATATAATAATAATTTTGTTAACATTTCATAATAATAACAATAATAAATAAATTAATCATAATCATTATAATTATGTTATTGTTTAGAAAGGTAATTGCATCTTGTATCTTTTCGTTCGAACTTATCAGCCATAAAATGGATAATAATAATATTAATAATAAATAGCAGAAATAATATTTATTTATAATAACCGAATTCTTATATTATAATGTAATATTATTATAATACTGAATTTTTTGTGAATAATTATAATTATTGTAATAAACATAATTTACATTTCGGAACATTGACTCATCAACTGCTTCAGCTTCAAACAACAGCTCACTGCCAATAGTCGATACTGTAATAACCATAACGCCACGAGAAATGGTTCGAACTTCTCGAGCAATTTTCCGATTATATTTTAATTCCCAATTATGAATATAATTTGCACTACATTCATCCTTGAAGGGAGCAGATTTCGAACCCTATTTGAGTGTAAATTGAACGACAAAATCTAGTTATATTATATTTGGTTTACACATCTATAAAAATATTTGAATTACCTTAAAAAAGATTTGTAGTCGATTAAAAATATTCCAAATGAAAGATTCCGGATGATTATCATTGGGTTTACTATTTAATAAAGCAACTTTTTTCTTTTCTGGCACATCACATGATCCAAAAACCATTAGTTCTGCACCTGTTAACTTATAACTTAACATTAATTCAACAGTTTTTTTCTCTTCCTTTACACTATCATCATCTTCTTCATTACTTGCTTTCAGTTGATTATCTTGACTTTTTGATGCTGCCAACACTCCACCCCCTTTCTCTCCTTTCGCACTTTTACCACTTTTGACACTACTACCTTTGCTGATATATAAGTTATCAGGATCGTCATATTCAGGAGGTGGTAAGATCAGTTTTACTACAATATGTAGCATTTCTAATTCTTGCCATGCTTTAATAATAATTTGCATGCCTTGAATTGATGACACATTCCTACTTTTCCATTGTGATTGAACACTTTTAGAAATTTCAACTCGTCGATCAATTGATACATCCATCATCATTAGCGTTTTAGTAGTACTAAATGCATTACTAAAGAGATTTAACGTAGATTTTTGTGGAGTTTTTCTGTGATGAGCTTTTGTCAAACTTTTCGCAAAAGAATCAATCGGATCTAATTTTGAAGTACTTCGCTTTGATTCATGAGTCAATTCTGATGCAACTGATGATTTTTCATCATCTTCTACCACCATCATTTCATCATTTTCTTCATCAACTCCATCATTTTGAATTAACTCTTGTGTTCGTATACGTGCTATACGCAAACGACTAGCTAACCACTTAGCCACTAACTCCATAGAAGTCCATTTCGTTTTCGACAATGCAAATAACCCATGTTGATTAATTAATAATATTTGCAATTCATTATCTTGTACGTTAAGAGTTATCGCACCGGCATTCACTTGTCCTATTAATAAGCCAGCGATTGGAGTGCAAGTAATCGTCAATCCATCACAATCATCATTTCTAGATATGACCAAATCAACTAACACACCATCTTCTGCAAATCGATTCGTAAATAAAGTTCGATCAATGGTCAAATACAATCTTCCTTTTGGAGGTGGTTTAGATACTGCCTGTTGTAATAAAATATCCATAATTTTGCTTAACATAAATTTCTTATTTTCATCGGATGGTGCATTAAGTAACCCTTCATACAAATAATCTGTGGCACGATTGAATATTAAGTTGCTGATATACATAAAAGCAGTGGTAATGACATGAACTTTTTTCCGAATCACACCACTAAAATCGATAAATTCTTCCGTTTTCAGTTTATTGATTCTGACCAATAAGCAATGATGCTGATTATCAATGAACAATTGGATATTACCAGGCCCAAAAACATCTAACTCGATCTCTTTCTGAATCACTAACTCATCATGAGACACGCTTGATTGTTTATTATTTGCTTGATGATGATAATTATCTATATTATTATGATCTTGTTCTTTCACTACAGTTAATCCGCGGTTTTCAAATGATGTGATATCAACGCTATTAACATTGTAATGCCTTGGATCAAGTATTTGCCTCCTTAACAATTCCTGCTGCATCTTAAATAACTCATATCTCATTGAACTTAAAGTATCAGGGAACTGATCGTTTTCATCAACTGATCTATTAACTTTTATATTACTATTATTATTTGTTGTGCTCAATCCCAATTCCTTTATTATATCTTGAACTTCTTGGCGTAATTGCTGGGTTTTTAACTTGTTTGCTAAATCAGCACTTCTACGACCTTTAGGTTTCATAAAATTACCACTAGTTGGGCGCTTGGATTTTTCTGTTTTATGAGGTTTAAGTTCCGTATTTATTTGGACATTATTTTGATTTGGTTGCTTTTGTTGGTTGGTGGGGGAAGTTGGATTGGATGATATTTTATATTGCGCTGCTCTCTTCATCATTGGGGCTTCTTCGTGTGGCATTTCGAATGCACCTCCACCACCATGAGATGTTAAATCTTCAAATGTCATTCGATCGTGACTATTATTTTTACTCTCATTGAAACTATTATTATATAAATCATATTTTAATTGTGATTTCGACTTTTTGATTAATTGTTCGTTAATGCTTCCTAATGATATTTGATTTAAACCATTAGTTCGTGGATTGCTTTGGCTATTACTAAGATAAGCTGTATTAACTCTGGTAGTTTTCATTGACATATTATTATTATAATTAGTGTTGGAATTTGCAGTTTTGGAAATCGATTTGTTCAACACCAGATTCAGCCAGTCGATCAAAAAATTCACAATAGGATTCTCCAGATATTCAAAATTACACTGATTCAAGGCTTGAATAACAGCAGATTGTACATCAATTCTTGTTGGCACCGCACCTCTAAACTTATTCAATCTTAGCATGAAATCATGTGACTCTATATGTAGAGACTCATTCATTAAGCAATAAAAATTTGGTTCGTCTGCAACAGATGAATGTTCATTATCTAAGATGGTGCAAACGGATCGAATTAGTCTATCTACGTTATCGTCTTCTTTCATTAGAATTAATAATTTATCCAAATCATATAGAGCAATTGGCAAATTATTGAGTGTTTGTGCTTCAGCTCTTAACAACGCTACTGATGTTCTTTTATATCTTAATAACTCTAAAACTTTTAATTCTTCTTCTAAATTACCAGCTTCAGGGTGAGGAGGAATAATAGTGGATAACTCATCTATATCTTTTCCAAGCATAAATGTATTTCTTGTTTCGGGGAATTCAATAGGTAGCATTGCTCTGATATTTGGAATTTTGAATAGTTCATCCACATCAGTGATCATTTCCGTTAAAGCATATATATCTTCCTTATCTTCAAACCTTTTGAAGCTACTAATCGGAGGCAACGATTTACCATCGTGTAATCCCTCTCTATCATATAATTTAGTTCTATATTCTATTTCTAGAGCATCTTCAATTAAACGAAGTGTAGTTTGCCTAATATCTAATAACAACCTTTTAAGCATATTTGTGGCATTAGTAGGTTTCGATGCAGCTTCGTTAAGTCGCTTTATCAATGCTTTACGTTTTCGTACGCCGTTGAGAAAATCTTTCCAAATTATTGTAGATTTGTCGATAACTGAACTTGTTGTTAGAGGACGACTATAAGGTGATATTGTTTGACCGATTCCATTTGTACTGCTGAAATTTGAGTGACCAGTTTGACTTTCGAGACGACTACTTGGTCTTGACATGATTAAATGGCTAAATATTAGATTTTATGTAATGTGTTTATGTGTTTACGTTTTTTATTCTTCTATTCATCAACGAATTAAAGTGAAAGTTTTACTGTATAGTAACTTGGAAATTCAAAGTTGCGGAATTGTATTCAATTTTCAGTTAACTTAAGATACAAGCAATGCACGCCCTTGTCTCACATAGTAAATAAATGATTGTGTAATTATCGTTAATGATATATATACTGGAATAATGAACGAAATGACGAAACCGACATTATTGTTAATTATTTATTTTTGTTTTTTTTGAATTGAGAGTTAAAGTAAACTTATTAAGTTATTAATATTTCTGATTCTTGGCATTATTGATTTATTGTCGCTTTTGCCAATCTTTACGTATCCAAGGTTGTTGCAATTAATAAAGTTTGTAATGGTGAGTAACTTTTTATTTATTCTCTATTGAAATATTTGCTATTTTGTTTAATATTGCTCGTATCATACATGGTACACTTAGAAATTTGACTGTTTAATTTTCTGCTGGCACTCTTGTGTCATACTACACATGATACACTATGAATTTGTCTGGTGGATTTTCTAGTACTACAGTATTTCTAAGTTAAAATTTACTTGACAGTCAAACAAACTCAAAGCAACGAAACACAAAGGCATAAATCCTGAAGCAAAGCTACAAGAAAGTGTTGAAAGGGACATCAAGATTCGACACTTGGAAGAGCATGCAAAACACCAAGCAGATTCATTAGCAGTAGCAAGATGGGAAGCCGCTTTAGTGATTAAAGACAGACAATCAGTCAAAAAACAATTTGAAGATAAAGCTGAATCTATGAATAAAATAGCTAATGAAAGTCTTAAATCTACTCGGCGTCAACGACTGATCAACTTATATAAGAATGATGAATTACGATACGAATCAGAGCTATCCTCTTTAGGGCTTTCCTTTATAAGGGAAAGGTTGTAAATAATCAGTTGAACACAATGTTTCGTCTGCCAATGAAAAGTAACAATTTAGACAAAAAAAGTCAATGATGTATATGTATGTATGATACCAATAATTGGAAAGTATATTTAATAATTAAATAAGTATCAAATTTCATGTGGAACGATTCTATTTTTTAAATCAATTAAGTGTATCACAATATCATTATACAAGAACGAAATTTCTTAAGCAGTTTCAGGTAAGAAGCTTTCGAAATATTTCTTTGCTGCAGCAATATTTAGCTGAGTTAAAGTTGTTGGGATTTTGGAGCCTGACCCAGTCATAATTACCATGATATAAGTATTGCTGGTGAACAAGTCAATATAAGCAGTAAATTGAGAGTTCCTTACTTCCATTCCACGAAATTGAGACTGAGATTTGGAACATGAGATTTTAAATTGTTTGATTATGTTTGATATTCGTTCGAATCGATGACAGTCATATTGATTAGAACTAAAACAAACAAAAGACAAGTTAATAAAACAAAAAATAAAATTTTATCAACACTCACTCAAGAATCGAAGTATGCGATATGACAAGAAATGTAGCTCTTTCAAACAAAACTACTTCATCTGCAGCGCAAATTACACTGAAATCCCTTAATTGTGTTTCCAAAACGCCAACATTTGGAATAAGTGAGTAAACAATTTGTGACCAAGCTTTATACAGTGTTTCATCCCATATTGAAGTCGCGAAGCATTTCATCTTGAAGCTAGTATTATTGATAGAAAGCAAATTCAAATATATGGGGATTTTTTTTAAATAGTACTTACTGTTCTGATTCGTATTGAACTAGTCTTGATCTTTCTACAAATTCTTTTTCTCGATCATCTTCGGGGACCAAGTCCATTTTGTGTATAAGAATAAATATGCTGGCATCAGGAGAGAGTCTTTCCATAGCACTCAGTACTGCAGAAAATTGACTCATATCTTTTGCATGATCAACTGAATCAATATCTAATCACAAAATGGAACAACATTTCTTTATAATACTAGTAAACTTGAAGTCCATTCCATATGCTTACCAAAAACATATATCAACACTTCTACGTTTCTAAAAATAGCTTCACTTTCCAAATAATTTCCAAAGAATGTATACTGTCCACCACAATCCCACAGATTTAGTACAAGATTGCCCAAAAAACGCACGTTAGTATGTTCAACATCGTCTGAAAAAGAAATAAATTCAGATCAAATATTAATCTTAACATATCTTATATAATATCTAATGATCACTTGTTTTTGTTAATCGTGCGGTATCTTTTGCCATGTAGTTTGCGAAAATGATGGATCTCATAGAAGTTTTTCCAGAGCCTGATCTTCCCATTAATAAAATTTTTTGGTTCGGCATTCTTGTGAAAAACTTATGTTATCTATTGAATATTACCTACAGTAAATAACTGGTAATAATTTTATTTATACTGTATATATTGTATTTTGTTTTTATTCCCCCCCCCCCCAGCAATAACGTTGTTACTCACCCCAACAACAATAAAATTCCTCAAATACAAAGTAGAAACTTTAATAAAAATAATAAAATTATAGAATTTTTTTTAGAAAGATCCCAATTGTCTATAGTTTAAAATTATAAAGCAAAGACCGTTAAATTCATTTATTGATTCAACATCATTCGTATTAATTAATTAGTTAATAAAAAAATCAACAATCAATTACAATAATATAAATCTAATTTATTGGTCAAAAACTCAAAAGACAGTTATTACTATTACTTAACTATTATCTGCAACAAATGACTTCAAAAAAGTCGATTGATGAAGTCTTTTTGAATACTGACACTAAAGATGTTTTTATATCAAAGCTTATGTCAACACTAGTATTGGCCACTAAAAGCTCAAATGATTTACCTCAAGGTCAAGATCATATTTATTTCAATATGTTCAGTGAAGTTTCTTCTGTATCAAAGTCTTGTTCATCCGATATACGGAACATGATTCAAACTATTGCTGACTTTGCCAACTCATCAATTGATAACGATGTACAACATCCACTTCCCGACGATTTAAAAGACCCAATCTTTTATGAATATATGACTGATATAATTAATAATTTGCTTGAGAGTGCTAGTATTGATATGAAAGCAGCTGTTGAGGATCACTACGATGAAGTAAATAAACGCAATAGCTTGAAAGTGAATGATTCTAATATGGAAGTAGTTGAAATGCAAGGCAATTTCGTTGTATCTGATCGAGATAGATACGTTTCTGAGCATTTAGATCATATTGCTAAACCTCAGCTAAAATTTTATACTGACATTGATAATTCTCGAAGTACCCCATTCCGACCAAGACTGAAAAAGAAATACCACTTTGTTATGGATTTACTACTTAAAGAAGAGATTCGTGAGCCAGAAAACGGCTATGAATTACGTAATTATTACCCACATCCATATGAAAATGAGCTGAAACAGTTTGTAATTCCTGATTTACAAATTAATGATCCAACTCCACAAATTCCACATGAAAATTTAGATTATTTGTTTGTAGACACAATTGATCTACTTAGATTGACGATTAACCAGTTAAGAGCAGTAAGAGAAGTAGCAGTAGATTTGGAACATCATTCAATCAGAAGTTTTCAAGGATTGACATGTTTGATTCAGGTTAGATTGATTTTATTTTGGTCTAATAATTTTATTTTTATAGTATCGTTTTGATTTAGATTTCATCTCGCACGAAGGATTATATTATTGATGGATTAGCATTAAGATTATTTTTACATGAACTTGATGAAATATTCGACGATCCAAATATAGTGAAAGTTTTTCATGGTGCTGATCATGATATTAAGTGGTTACAAAAAGACTTTGGAATTTATGTAGTTAATTGCTTTGATACTTTTATTGCTGCAAAAGAATTAAATTATCCTGCACTCTCATTAGCACATTTATTGAAATTTCATTGTGGAAAATCTTCAAATAAGAAACATCAACTAGCTGATTGGAGGCAGCGTAAACTACCTCTAGAATTACTACAATACGCCAGAGATGATACTCATTATTTATTGTACATTTACGACTGTTTGAGAAAAGAGCTTTGGAAGAAAGACCAAGCAGATGGTATTGAACAAGTTTTTAATTCCTCAAAGAAAATATGTTTGAATCGATATGAGAAAGAACCTTTTGATCCCTTAGGTTATCAGAAGCTATTTGATGATAGTGTTCGCAATCAAAATATTCCGAAGTTATCCGAGCTGAGGCCTGATCAACAAGCAGCCTTAGCAGGATTATGGAATTGGAGAGATAAACTAGCTCGTGAGTTAGATGAAAGTGCGACTTATATTATGACCAATTCATTATTAATCAACATTGGATTAACAATTCCTCAAAATAAGTTAAAATTATCTGATTGTTTACGAAAAAGTTCATCAGCTTTTTTACAAGATAAATCAGATGAATTATTGTCAATTATGAGTGCAGTGAAGGCATCAATGGTTGTTGGTGGAGAATCAATACAAATACTAACAAAGAGTGATGAATTGAAACTTGCAAAACTTGATTCGTCGAACACATCGTTTGTGTCATTATCAAAATCGGAGAAGATAAGGACAAGCAGTAGTAGCATTTATACCTTCACACCAGCTATAGTTCCTTTATCTTCTACTCCCAGTGGTAAAAACTCTTCACTTGGAGGTGGTGTAGATATCCAGTCTCCTGTGATGGGAGCAGAAGAGGTGAAATATGAACTATTCAAACTTTACAGCATATCACTTATTTTCTAATCTTTAAAAATATAATATTATGTTGAAATAATTTTTAGATATTTCATCTAGCTGGATGGAGCACACCATCAAAATTACAATCTGTTTTGAGTGGTGAAAACAATGCATATGGAAATCCATTTTCTCCGTTCAATGCATATGCAATGAAGGTATGCACAGCTCAAATCTTTCAAAATAAATATTATAAATTCAATATTTAATAGAAAAATTAATTACATAATTAATATTATACTGTGTATGTACATTAATAGTATAAAGAAATTAATGAAGAAAATAAACAAAGATTTGTGAAAGCTACAAATGAAGTGAAACATGAATATGAAGAAAAACTACGCAATTTGATTTCAGCTGATATTAATCAACTATTGGCATCCAATTCCAAGGACAAAGATGATAAGAATAATAATAATAAACAAATAATAAATGATTCTACAAATGATGAATTAATATCATCTTTGATGAATAAAAATGAAGGAAATGTTGAATTAAATATAGATATGATCGATAATGGTAGTGATAATAGTGAAAATGATCATGAATTTGATGACAAAATCCCTCAATCCTACGAAGAAATAGTTGAGATTTCAATGAAAAACAGACAAAAAAATAAAGATAAGAAACGATATCGTGAAGGTGAAGATGATATTGCTGGTGATGATATTTCAAATAGTCAAACAGTTTCTAAAGTGACTCAAAATAATACAATATCAACTGCTCAACAATCTTCGAATTCAAATACAAACAATTCAAAGTTTGAATCAAGTATTTATTTTGCTCATGCTAATATGAAAGTTGATACAGGGTTAGATAGTACGGTAAGAATAATATATTTATCTCAGATGCTCCCCCCTTCCTCTCATGTGAATGACTGTGAGTAAAAATACTTTAACAAACTGTAAAATCCAACCTCTTCAAGGCAGGTTGTCTTCTGACAACTTGTCAAACTTATATTTTTACTATTACCCATGATTCGGAGCGGAGAAATTTCGAATATTTTTGTGGTATATCTAATGAAATTTATGATTATATTTATATATTTATTTATTGTATAATAGCTTAATTTCGCGAAAGAAATCGGATGGGTTAAGGATATGGATCAATATAATGTTATAAAAGAAACTCATTTAAAAGAATTGAGCTATCATGATGGAAATAATGATGAGTTGAGCTCTGAACAATTGGAAGGAGTAAGTAAACTATTGCTGTGTATATACTGTTATATTTAATATATTAGATTTTATAATTTTAGTTTTTGGATTCTGAGCACTTTGTTTGATCATCACAATTAATTATTTGATTAATTTTCTGTTTTATGTTAAAATATTTATATATAGTCGATGAATCCAATAGCAGGTGTTTCAAATAGTAACAATCATAGTAAAAAGGCAATCGATAAATCAGCACGAAATTCACGTGATGTGATTGTAAATAATAACATTAATAATAATTTATCAAGTACAGCTTCGACTTCCTCTTCTAATAAAAATTCTCATAATAATTCTTCGAATAATAACAGCAATAATAATAATAATAATAATAATAATAATAATAATAAATCAGTACGATCAAATAATAACAATAACAATCTTAATACTGATAAGAATCCAGCTCCAGGCAGATCTCCTATTTCGAAATCAAATAATACGGTGAGTGAATATTATTCTGTCCATAGAAATTATAATTTATTCATATTATGATAATTTGCAGGGTTTCGATTATTCTCGATATTCTCAAAGTAATAACGCTCTAGGTGCATATCAATCAAAAGATGAGATGAAACCTCCCGCTAATGGAGGTAATCATAGTAAACAAAGTAAAGGAGCAAAAGGGAATCCATATTTATTCGGAACAAATGTTAGCAAATCGAATAAATAATTTATATTTTTGATGAAATAATGTTATGATTATTTATATTTCATCTGCTATATTATGATGCTTTTAAAGGGTTAGATTGTACAAGATGCTTTATGTTATCATAAATATTACCTAAAATGTTATTGTAGTTTTAAATTCAAAAAAGTATTTAAAAAGTGAAAATATTTTAAGAGGGCTTTACAATAAAAAGTACCTTAATCAAAAGTGCATGAATCGAATATCATTAATTGGAATTGTGATTTAAATTTATTATTTTCTAGGATTATTATATTTTTTGTAGTTTTTGCGCTTTTTAAAACATAGCAATTAACATATAAACAATATTTGAATGTTTCTAATTATATTATCTTACATTTGAACATTATGAAACTATTATACAGGAGCTAGAATTTATACAGGAATCCAGGAGCAAAAGCAAGATTAAATGAAAATGGTATTTCGTTCATTTCCAAATTCAAGTTTAGTGTTTGTTTGTTGTTTTAAACTCTTTTTCAAAGCATTTACACTATTACGAACAGTATTACTGTTATTTTCATTCCCATTTTCTTCATATAATGTCACATCAAAAACTCTTTCGAATATTTTTTGATTCGAATCTTGATCAAATACTACAATCTTTTTTTGTCCTTGAATTGCACTGTCCTTTTCTTTACCTACACTAGCAACAATCGTTAGGGCAATGTATATTGATTTATTTGATGCTTTCATAACGATTGCTGACACTTCAATAGGTGGTTTTGCAGCTTCTTCTCCATACACTCCACATGGAAACACAGCATAATTCGATTTTGATTCCTTAAGTGAACGTCTGAGGTAAGACGTAATATGAGACTCAAACAGAGATGTATCATAAATATGAGTGGTACCAATTCCAAAGTTTTCAATCATTTCACTGTTTGCATTATGATTTGTTGTTTCAAGTTTATATTTGTTAATCGCACCAGCTATTTCAACGGCTGCTTTATACGATTCTTCCGCAGATTCGATCGTTGGAGAAGATTGCATGAATAATTCATCCCATTTACCCACAATTTTTTTTACTAAACCACTACCATCAGTGACCCGAAATTGAGAAATAGTACTACTTTTAGTTTCTTGGTATCTGTTTTCCTGTTTTTGAACAAGATCATTTAGTGAATTGTTCCAATCAACTCGTGCTGGTTTAATTGTAGATTTTCTTCGTTTGATACTTGCCAATCTTTCTTCTTCAGCTTTTTGTTGCATTAATCTTGCATTTTCGTATCTGTATCTCAAAGATACTCTCTCTGGTGTATCTTGATTCCTCTCAAATTCCGCTAATCGTTCTCTTTCGGCTTTCTCTAAAACCAGCTTTTCCAAATATTCTGGGCTTGGACCAGTATAACATTCATCTTCTAGAGCCAAAATCTCATCATCGTGAAAGTCAATTGTGATTTCTTCCTTGCGATCATCTGCGTTATCTTTCACGTGATTGTCTTCGTTGGTTGAAGTAATCACTGAATCATTTAATAAATCTTTGGTTTCTGAATCATGATGTGCTAATTCAACAATATCTTTAGCTTTGGCGAAAGAACAACCCATATTGAATGTTAGAAAGTTTATTAATTAAGAATAGGTTATACAATAATAAGATGAAAAATAATAAGAAAAAAAATGTTATCGCCAAAAATCTACCAACGGATACTTTGCTGCTGCGGATTTTTCACAAGAACGATTTAATAGAAAGAAATATTCATAAGATATCATATTTAATTTAAAATTATTTATCACTAAATTTTATGATGCAATTTACAAAAATGGGTGAAATAATTGATGAAAAGTGACTTCCCTTGTTATTTTTAAGGGCCCGTTCGGTGACCTAAAACCTTGAAATCTACATACACGAAAAAATATAGGGTTGTTGGAGAAACATAAAAATGGCTTGTTAATGTGGTTTTAGTTTCAGAATATCCCTGGAATCCGGCTTACAAGGTTAAGCTATGGACAAATTAAGGGAAACGATATTGCAATACCTTTTATATTTAGTTGAAAATACATAATTAATTTTTTGAGTAAATAATTTAGTTTTGGTAAATTTTGGGAATATGGTGGGTCCTAAATATTGGACAAGACGGTTCCACTTCTTCGTCCAATTTCTTTTACAAAAAACAAAATGATATAAATTATGTGCGTTAGTAGTATTGATGACTTATCATCAATACTAACAATATCTAGAATTTATATTAATTTATATTTGTATTATATTTATATCATCACAATTGATATTAATTTATATATTATGCTGTTTAAGAATATTTTAAATTCTGGAAGGTATCATGAAATACGAGTGTGAAACTTAAGTTTTAATTTTGTACAGCATGGAATGCATATTATTTCTAAAAGTAGATGCAGAATCTTGTGTAATCTTCATATGAAGTGCTTGCATAATAGATAAGTCATCAAATAGATTTTCTGATACCAAAATATTACAAAGTTCGAACTTTCTAATCATTTCACAACAAAACTCAGCAAATAATATAGTATATATCCCACAATCAAATCCATTGCTTTGCTGTGGACAATTCAGTTGAATAACTTTATTTTTCGGGCTGCAAAAAATATAGTGTCCAAATCAATCGATAATGCATAATTAATTATCACACAATTATATGCTACAACTGACCTTTTACAAATTAGATTGATTCGTTCTGCTGTTAACTCTGAAGCAAGTTGATTGTAAGAACCATTTGAATCATAATGAAACGAAAATCCAGATAACCTATGTACCAGCAGTAGACTCCAGTGCGAAGAAAAAGTTTCAAATGATTGATTATCACTAACTGGAACGATAATCCATTTTTTTTTAAATATATTTAACCCATTTGCTAGCTCTTCATCTTCTTCATCATCACAAGATTGTATTCGCATGAATGATACTACGGCTGGATCCATTAATAAGGTGATATTCATCAATTCTTGATACTTATCTTCAATCAATTTGAAGGAGTAATTGATACAAGAATCATTCAACCAGCATCCAGGAGCAAAACATGTGGCATCTCGATCATAAATATCAGCATCTTTGTATGATACTATTAAACTCATTATTTAGTATTTAGTAATGATTGATTCGCTAAAGAAAAACAAAAGAAGAGTATGTTGATATATATTTATTTCTTGTTCAGCATAAAAGGAAGTTAAACAATTTCTCGCATACTCTTATAAATCGTGTCTAAATCTAAACCAGCCCGAATACAAATCGTCGTTAGATAGACTTAATTAACTTGTGTAT
>VKHH01006071.1:1716-18313 GCA_015144975.1 Epipyxis sp. PR26KG | reverse complement strand
TCATCCTCATCATCTTCGTCATCATCATCCAACACAATGATTTTCTTTGATTTTCCCTTAGTTGCTCCATTACCATCAGCAGAAGTAGTCTTTTTGCTCTGCTTAGTAGTAGCTATTGGCTTAGACTTCTTAACTTTCTCCACATTTGCTGGCTTTGCTGAAGGTGCTTTTCTTGGCTTCTTAACAGCTTTAGTCGCCGAACCGGATGGTGATGGAGCATCCAAACTATCATTACTTCCTGAGCCCAATGATATCAAACTATCCATTTTCATTTGCTTTTGAGGACGTTTTGTTCCTTTTTTAGGAGAAGAGGCTTTAGTAACAATAGGAACAGGTTTAGCTTTGACAGGTTTCGATTTCTTCGATACTTTCATATCATCATCTGAAATGAAATCAGACTCATCTACTGATGCAACAACTGATTCATTGTCACTCACATCTTCATCAGCACTTCCAAACTCAGCTTCATCTTCAGATCCACTATCTACCACGTATTTCTTCGGTTTTTCTTTCGTTGATCTACCTGGTCTAGAAACAGCCACAGGAGCAAGATTGTATTTTGAATGATCCTCAAATATGTCATCCATATCATCCATTGTAGTTAAATCAATAGTAGCTGTTAATTTCTTTGGTTTTTCTTTATCTTTGACAGTATCATTACTCACTAGAGCTTTCTTCTTCTCTTTTATTGGCTTGGTTGAGATACTTTCAGAATCATTTTTTGCAGAAATAGTTTGTTTTGAAACAGTCGGTTTGGACATCTGAACTGAAGGTTTCGCAGTGACAACTGAAGTGATCTTGTCATTGGTCATGACAGAAACAGCATTCGAACTCATGAGAGGTTTAGGTTTTGCAGCAGTTACAGCAGGTGGTTTACGAGGTTTCGCTTTTTTGATTTCAAAATCACTTTCATCATCCACATCCATTTCATCATCGTCATCATCATAACTATGCTTGCCTGACTTCTTGTTTCGATTTGTTGATTTAGCTGCTTTGTCGTTCTTTGCCTTTTTGCGAGCTGCAATTTCTTGCTTTTTAGCAGACTCCAATTCTCCTTCGAACTCACATAAAGCAATTTCCAAGTTATCCAAATCGTTAAGCCACAACATTTCTGGGGATTTCAGTTTCAATTCATCCAATTCTTTACGCTTTGCATCTCGTTGAGCGATGAGTTCTTGTACTTTCTCCATTGTAAGACTCCAAATCTTCATACTCAACAAGTAATCATAGCCGTTATCGAGTGATTTTGCAGTCACAACACCATCTGTAGAATCTTGATCACTAACACCATCATTGGAATCAGTGGAATTACTCTTGGCAGCTAACTGATCAACAGTTTGAGCTTTTTTAGCTTCATAAAAGCATTTGAATCCCATTGATTGCAATTCTTGTAACAATTCATTTTTCTTACGATTTGACACAATTAACTTCCCATTGATTACAGCCAACACAAATCGCATCTATAATATAATAATGGAATCAATTACTGAATAGTATTTATGATAAATAATAATTTATAATGATTAATTAATAATAACTAATTAAGAATAGTGGACACAATATATATATCTATGTAAATACAATTCTATTATTTGTTTTTGGCTTGGATGTAGCGTATTATTTGACAATATCATATCAATTTCTTCTTAAGTTGATAATACAATGAACTATTATGGTCCCAAAGAAGCCAATACAAAATTATATTATCCATTATATTATTCTTCTCTAGAAGAAATTGATATTATATTGTCAATAAATACGTTACATCCAACCCAACAACAAATAATAGAATTGATTTGTTATTTACAAAGATATAAAACAAAAGAACAATTATTCCCGTTATTAATGGCTCCTTTTTATTATTATTATTTAATACCTTATTATCAAGTTTTTCCCAATCTTCACTTAATCGCTCAATTAGATGCAATTTACGTCGATCATAATACTGAATACGAACATTATAGAATTCTTTCATTATATGAGCAGCTCTATTTTAAATAATAATATAAAATTGAAAAATATTAAATAAAAAATTAAGCAAATATCTGAATAAAAACTAACCCTTCAAATTTACGGATTTGAGAATTGAGATCAAACATATGAATGTTACTTGTTGCCAGAGATGAATCCAATTTGAACTTTTTGGCTAAACCACCACTTCCTTCGATCTCAATTATCTTCTCAGGAGCTAAAGTGACAGTGAAAAGTACTGAAGTATCGGTATGATTCTCTTTGAAATCTTTAATAAATGGAGTAGTATTTGTGGTTTGTTCATCTTTTGCAGCTGCAGTATTACCAATCAACACACTTTCAAGGTATTGTTTGTAATCAGTTGTCCATTTACCAACAGGTAACTCAGAGATTATAACAGTACTTTCATCGATTTGTTCGATTCTTCCATGAACTGTGAAATTATGAGAATCTTTACCAACTTTCGCTTGAATTTCACCAGTAAATCCACGAAACCATGGCTTCATTTCCAATGGTGTTTCTCCTTTGATCATCAAACGAAGATTCTCAATGATTTCTCTTGGATTATAATTTGGAACTGAAGTACTCCATCCAGTGCCAATCCCTTCCGATCCATTCACTAATCCCATTGGAATAATAGGAACATAGTAGATAGGTTCAATAGATTGACCATCATCTTCTAAGTATTCTAAAAGAGGATCATCATGAGGATGAAAGATACAACGAGTAATACGCTCAAGTTTTGTGAAGACATAACGAGGACTTGCAGCGTCTTTTCCGCCCATAAGTCTAGTTCCAAATTGACCACATGGTGTTAATAAATTGATATTATTACTCCCAACAAAGTTTTGAGCCATACCAATGATTGTTTGGGTCAAAGATGCTTCACCATGATGATATGCAGAATGTTCTGAAATGTAACCAGCAAGTTGAGCTACTTTGATTTCTTGTTTTAAATTTCTTTTGAAGCATGAAAATAAAACTTTTCTTTGTGAAGGTTTTAAACCATCCATGAAATGTGGAATTGATCGTTCATTATCAGCATGACTAAAGAGGATGAGTTCATGGTTAACAAAATCATCATACGAAATATCACCAATATCGTAATTGATATGTACACCGGGTTCCATAGATAGTAACCATAACTTACGATCATCGACACGCTTTTTAGCAAATGCCATATCAATCATATCATTTGCACGATCATCCCACTTGAAATTAATTTCATGTGTTTGCAAATTACTAAAGTATTCTTTTGCTTCTGCCGAAGTTGATGTACCCAACCCTTTGTAGTATTTGATTTTCCATCCTTTTCCATCATCATTATTTTCTTTCCATGTTTGATATTCTGGAATAGTGTAAAATGGCAATTCTCTTTTACCTTTCACACATTTCACAATTGGAGTAATGAATTGTTGTAAAAAACCTTTGATTTTCAGTAATGATGGCCAAAAATGGTGCAAGAAATTAATGAGTAAACCTTTGATATGACTACCATCATGATCTTGATCTGTCATAATCATTAGATGACCATAACGTAGAGATGAAACATCAGTGTATTCTTTACCGAAGGTGAGACCTAAAATCTTTGTGATGTTTTGAATTTCTTCGTTTTTCATGATTTGTGCATGAGAAGCTTCACGTACATTCAACAATTTACCCTTGAGAGGAAACACACCATAATAATCTCTGCCAACAACACCTAAGCCAGATATGGCTAAAGCTTTTGCACTATCACCTTCAGTTAGAATCAATGTACAACCAGAACTCTTCGAGGTACCTGCAAAGTTTGCATCATCTAATTTGGTGATACCAACGAGTTTACTACGCTTAGATCCACTTTTTTTCTTCAACTCAGCAGTTTGTTTGAACTTTGCCCAACTGAGGATATTATCAATGATCCCACTTTTCTCGATTTGCTTCAACAATTTCTCCGGAACAATACAAGCTGAACCGAATGCAGTAGACTTGGTCGTAAGATTTTCTTTTGTTTGGGAATCAAAAGCTGGATTAGTAATTAATGCATTCACATAAATAGCTAAGTGATTCTTGATTTGATGTGCTTTCACTTCTTCTCCCTTGTTTCTCTTTTTAACCACACCGATAAGTTTGGCAGTAATCTGATCGAGTATGTAATTGACATGACAACCTCCTTTGGTTGTACAAATGGAATTGACAAATGAGACTTGTTGGAAAGAACCATCACTAATACCAACTCCAATTTCCCATCGTTCATTGACTTTTTCGAAAGCAACAGGTGGTTCCAAGCCCTTGTACAAGCTGATGTATTGTTCAAACGTTTTAGCATCAATTTTCGATCCATTCAAGTAAACATTCAACTTCGCACCATTTGCAGTATTAGTTCCAGCGATATCATAAACTCTTTTTGAAAGCAGAGCAATAATATCATCATCAAGCTGATCCATTTTGAACCTAACAAGATCTGGACTGAAAGTAATACACGTAAAATCAGTTCCGGAATTCATCTTAGAGATCTCAGGGGGTGTAATATTACTCATATTACTTGTAAAAACTTGCTTATATTTCAACCCACGTGAGCTATCTGCAGTTTCGACAATAAATCTAGTGGAGAAAATATTCGCTAATTTCGCGCCATAGCCATTTCTTCCACCAGTTGTTTTCTGTTCGTTATCGTCGAAATTACTACCAGTAAGAAGATTTCCAAAAATAAGCTCTGGAACGTAAATTTGGTGTTCTTGATGCACAACAACTGGAATTCCATTACCATTATTCCAAACTCTGATTGTGTTATCGGTTGAGTTGATGGTAACTTCAATCCTGTTCATTGTAGGATCTCGCTGTTTGTTGTCAGAAGCGTTTACAATAATTTCATCAAAAATTTTATACAATCCAGGAACAAATGTACATGGCTTGTATACAATTTGATTTTCTTGGCTATCAAAAACCCACATTGGTTGGGTTTGTTTATCAACAGAGCCAACATATGTATCTGGACGAAGTAAGATATGCTCCAACTGAGTCTTTTTGGTGTATCTATAATTAATTAGCCCATCATTAAATAATCGATTTAACCGTATGCAGAATAAAATTAAAATAGAGATCAAATCTTTCAATGATGATACAATATACAACATACAACCAATCGATAATTTCTTACGTTTCTTCAATAGATTTGACGTTGCCCTTTGTTGCTTTGGTTTTCTTCATCGTGTCTTTGCTTGAGTTAATTACATTTTCATCATTTATTAACATCATTTTCACTTCAGTAATTGTTATAAAATGCCTTCAATAATAATAATTACTTTAGCTGTGAATGCTGTGCGGTGAACTTTGAATGAGTTGATGAACTTAGTTTTTCAAACGGTCAAAAAGCACCCTGTGAAAATGTGATTTAATCCATGGTAAATGCAACTATATATATTATTCTTTTCTAATATTTTTAACTTTTATAGAAAAGCAACACAATTCATATATTCATTCATTCATTCATTCATTCAATCAATTCATTCTTTCGTTGAAAATAAATTATTATGTAAAAAGAGTTCAACTTGTGTCTCGTAATCAGCTAATCTATCCACCTTTTAATCAGTTTTCATTGACCGTTTTGCAGTAGTACTAACTTATTCAAATATCAAATATCTAACAGATAACTAATATTTATTTTTTTATTTGTCAATAGTATTCTGTTGCGGTTGAGTTAATATTTTATCATCTACAAAAATTGAATGTTGTTATTTCCATTATCCTATAGTCTAGTCCAACTTCCTCAGATATGATTCAAGCAATTATATTTTTAACTTTTGGAACTTTTCTTACGATTAAATGTCTAAAGGTGACCGTATTTGGAGCCAGTGGTGGAGTGGGTCAACAGATATGTAAATCTCTCCTTAGGCGAAATTATGAAGTAATTGCAGTGAGTAGAGACACTCAAAAATTGAACGATTTTCCATTACTTGATGGTTGTTCGTTTTTAGAAGCAGATGCTAGAGTAAAAGAATCACTTTTTAAAGCTGTAGAAACAGATGTTGTGATAATTTCAGTTGGAACTACTGCATTTCCTACCGCAAAGTGGAAAAACGGTAATAATCCTGAAGAAGCTTGCTACAAAACGGTGGAAAATATCATTTCTGTAATCAAAGAATCCAAGTCATATGTCCAAAAGGTTGTGCTGTTATCATCAATTGGTGTAGAAAGACAGAATGATTTTCCGTTCAAGTTTTTAAATTTATATGGTGTTCTCGATGCTAAGAAAAGAGCCGAGGATATTGTAATAAACGCTGCAAATGAAATTAACTTTAGTGGTATTATTTGTCGTCCTGGTCGACTTATTGGGGAACCATTCACGAATTTTGACTTAGCTAAAGCATTCAACATACAACAAGGTGCAAAGAAGGGTATTGAAATTGATACGCGTGATTGCCTTGCTGGTGATGTGGACAGGAAGGATGTTGCAGAATCAATATGTAGAATAGTTGATTCCAAGTTCATCAACGAGAAAGCCATAGTTTACTCGATAATCAATGTAGAAGGTGAGCCACCAAGTGAAAATGAATGGGGGAAACTGCTATCACTGTATACTGTTCCAAAAAGCAATCTATTATTCAACCGGAAGAGTTGTTAGATCAAAAGTATTTCAATAATACAATCTCTTTGGTAAATTAATCTTTAACTTTTTAATCGAGAGATTTTTCTTAGTTTTCAAACTTAAAATTCTTTTCAAATGTGAATATGAGCTACCAAATTATACATTACTGAAGAATTAAAATATTACATACATTATACACAAGTTGCATATCTCGTTATACAATGTGAATCAATGAATACAATGTATTTTGCAGAGTTCCAAATAAAAAGTTGCAACACTAAATATAAACTTCAGTAGACGAAATATAATTTCCAGTTCGTGAAGATATTTAACGATAGTTCAATCGGATTCAATTGTATCCAGCACCCACACTGCGTAATTTTATCACATATTTCACAGTTTCGTTTGGAGGAACAAGACAACCTTCACCATCAACGCATATTCCCTTTGGACCATATGCATAATTAGGAGGTATTATGCAAGTGGCTTCACCTCCAACCTGCATTCTGTCCAATACTGATTCAATACCCGGAATAATTTGCTTCATTCCATATCTGAAACTTAATGGCTTTCGACCTTTCGTTTCAGTCGAATCAAATACTGTTCCATTGCTAAGAAATCCAATAAAATCAATGATAACAAAGTCTCCTACGTTGGGATAAGGTCCTGTTCCTTTCTTAACTTCAATGTATTTAATGCCTAGATCAGTTTCTAGAGTTTTGGGCTTTTTCTGCTTTTTGGGCGTGTCCACTGCGTCTGCTGAGTCGATACTTGATATAGCTGCAATGATGATAGACAATGCTGTCACAGCTTTAACAGAATATTGTTTTGATGTAACGATTTGGTTGGTTGAAGTTGGTATAGAATTGCTGACAAAGTTAGTTCTTGATGGGTTCCATGCTTGGTTTGTTTGAATAGCAAATAGAAAAGTCAATAATATGAAACCAATAGCCTTAGAAAACACCATTTTCAATCTCAGTAGATCAATGAAAAATACTTTGTAGTTTTGCAATGACAAATGATTTATTATTTTAATAATATACCGGTATAATAGATTATTACTTCTTATATAATAAGAGCATGACAACAAGCCCTTCTATTTTAATTTCCAGTTTTTTCAGAGAGAACATAATCATTAGTAGGTAATGTTGTAAATATACTGTAAATGCTATACATTTTACGATTATTGTTTAAAAGAAGACTCGAATTGCTCATGAATTAAGAAAGTTTTACCTTTAGTGTCGGGATATTGAGATATTGAGATATTGGTGAGGACAAGAGTATTTGCAGTATTAGACTTTAATTGGTATTTATTTGTCATGTTAAATCGAGATTTTTGACTTATTCTTGTATTCATTATGAATTAGATAGCAAAGCTAATGGTCTAATGATACCAAATTGGAAATGATGAAATAATGGACATTTGGACAGCTTTATATAATTGCGAACCTGTTATTTTGCGATTTTGAGCATCTATTTATCTTTCTCAAATAATAATAGAACCAATGAATCTAAAGGGATTTATAGACTCTGCAAATGTTTTATCTGATATCGGTAAATTGGCTTTTGCGCAATATTTTCAATGGGAAGAAAATGAAAAAAAATCAACTTATCATAACAAAGAAATAATTCAAGATCAAAAAATTCATCGACAGAAATCAAAAACCTCCAAAGAAATGCACCTAAAGAAATCTTATAATTCGTTACAAATGCATTTTCAAAGTCTTAATTCAGATTTGATGGTATTTGCACGTGAAAGTGAGCGGGATATGTTTGATCAAAGAAATGGTAGTTTTCAGATGATGATTGTTGCTTCATCATTTCTATTCAATACTCTTGCAACAGTGATAGCACAACCTAATATTAATGATAATACATCACACGATTTTCGGATTGCTATCTCTCTATGTTCCTCTGTATCTCTTGGTTGTTTATTTTTATGCATTATTTTCTCTGTTGAATTAATTAAAGGAATCTCATATTTTATGTATAAGAAATCTGAACAACATGCTATTTACACTGAAAAAATTATAAATCATTATAAAAGAGAAATATTAGAATGGATGGAAACGTATGGTCCTAATCATACTATATTTGATGCTGGAAATAGTGAATTATCTGGAGATGAGAGTAGCAATGATTGTTATGAGAGTGAATTTTACCCTTTAACGATAAGCAATCGAGCTCGAGTTTATATCGCTAAAATGGATGAAACTCAAATAGACAAGTTGTTCGATGAACATGAGGATAAAATCACAAAATTAATGGATAAAAGAGAAAAACTAAATAAGCAATTCGAAGAAGAAGATCAATTTCATAATTATTGGCGAAAATATTGCTATAAGAAAGCACTTATTTCTAATCTTCTTTTTTATCTGGGTTGTTTTTCATTATTAGTGACACTTGCTTTGATTGGTTGGAAGCAATATATTGCACAATATAACGCAATTATTGCTGGAATCATATTTATTGTAGTCATTGGTATAGCAATAACATTATATATGATACTTTACATACATTTTCAATGGAAACATATTATGAAGATGATTTTGAGAAACATACAATAAGTTTGTTGTTCGGTTTGATTGAGTTATTCATTGACTAATTAATAAATATTATGTAAATTCATTGATCTATTTTTGTCACTGAAATTTTGTGATATGAGCATAACTATATAAACGATTTCATCATAAATTATCCCTCCTGCTCCTGCCACTATATGAGCGTTAAATAATAGATGTTTTGTTTAAAATAAACCCTTAATATGAAACCGATTAAAATTAAATAAAAATAACTATACCAATCTATTTATACTTTCCAAGCCCCTTCGAAGGCTTTCCAAGTCATTTGAATATTACTATTATCTATATAGCTCAATTGATACAACTCACATGAAGATAACTAATTATGAATAACAAAAAAATAAATATTCTATAAAAATTCCATCATTTAAATTAATCAATTATAACTATATTCACATATCTATTTATATCAAACTATATATATATAATTAAATGTGTAATAGATTATATTTGCTAGACGTTGGACAATTTGAATTTTAAGAAAAATATCTAAAACCTGACTGAGACAACTGTCATTTTCTTGCGTAAATCCTTGGCTACAAGCATCATTGCACTCTTTTACTTTCATGATCCTTTTTTTTTGTTATTTATTGCTTTAGAATTATAATAAGTTTACTTTTCTCTCCAAAGTCCAAACCACGTCATAAACCGCGGTTTAAACCATGATTATTTAGACTGTTGCACGATGATCAAAATTATGTATAATCATAATATTATCATAATCGATTTTCTCAGAAATTTCATCGATTATCATGGTGAACTGTTACTGAAGATGATACAGAACACGGTCTAGTGGACCATAATCTAGACCGTTGGGCTCTGGAGTACATTATTTGCTCCATATTAGTTAATGAAATAACGAACCATCAATTCATAACCACCAATAAAATATGTAAAACTATTTGGTATTACTAGTATTACATACAGTTATCTCACTACCTTGCAAATAATTCAATTAAAATAGCTTAAGAATTTTTTACATACATTTTAAAAATATTTATTACTTCTAAAAGATATCTATTTCTCCTACTAATTGGAGTTGGTTTTATGGGTAAGATTATATGTCCATATAAAAATAGAATTCTTATATAGTATATCTTTAATTGCATATAGTGATATAAATAGATGTTATATAGCTATAGTTGATTAATTGAAATAATGGAATTGTTATAAAATATTTTTTGTTATCCATAATTAAATATTATCATATATCAATTGAGTTAAATATATGGCTATATTAAAAAAAGATAAATAGATTTTATACTTCAAGTACTTTACATGTATTTTATATATAGCTCTATTTTTGACAGCAAAACATATTCACCATAATCAGTTGCAAATAGAATACGGTTTGTTTCTAGAGTTTCTTCATTGGATATGTTATTGGATCTAATCTAAAATGTGAACAAAATATGAAGAAACAATGACATTTCTCATGAAGAAACGCTAGAAACACCGTACTCTATTTGCTGCTGATCATGGTGATGTTTTACAATCAAAAATATAGAACCATAGAAAAATACCTACAAAGTACTTATCTATAATTTAATTTAAGTACTTGAAGTATAATTTATCTATGTTTATTTTATAAAGTATATTTATGTTTGTTTATTTTAGTCGCTTTTATATTAAGGGTTCATTATACTATTATTATTATCATTATGATTATTACTATTATCATACTCTCATGGAGGGATTATTTGTTTATATATTATTTTGTATATTGAAACTTCGCATAAAGACCTGAAAAGGTGATAACCGTTATCCCAATCACAAGCGTTGAGATAACAGCACCAACACGGTTGTTATATAATTGATCAAATTGCATCCACATAAACAACAACAAAGACATGACCAGAAAAAGAAGACCAAGGTATAAACAACGAGAAGCCAAAACAAACCAAAAATTACAATATACACCCCAAAACTCTCCAAATGACATTCCTTGAACTTTCATATCATGATATCCTTCTCGCTTTTCGCTCATATTCCCAATATTGAAACTTTCGCCATTTTCTGTATCAATAATTTGATTCGCTAATATTATATTTTCTCTTGTTCTCATAAACTTTCTAATTTTAGTATCATGTTTATTGAAAATATCTTTAATTTGTGAAGCTTCTAAATTTGCAATATGAACTCGATTTTCCGGAATTTGATTGTGACGAGGACTTGGTTTTTCTGGGTCACGATTAAGGTTTTGAATCCATTTCTTAACCTTTTCCGTAGCTTCTCTAGCTTCCTTAATTGCTTTTGAATACATTTTTGCCCTTGTTTGAACAAACTTCGAAATAATAATACTCAATTCAGTAGATATGATTGTTGAAAGCATTAAAAGACCCACAGAAAACGAAAGTGTTAACGAGTAAAAAATAAGAAAGGTTTTATCTGTTCCTTCAACAATAGTACCTTGCGTTATAACCGTTGTTAATCCTGCAATCATCACTGAACCAACAACCGTTAATGACTGCATACTTTGTAACTGTTGATCAAACAAATAGCGGTCGTTTATACGACTACTAGATATTAAATCGGCATTTAGTTGTTGAAAATGTTGCTCCAATGAAGCCAAAGTTTCCATAATATATGTTTGCTTTTGCACATTGCTGATTTCAACATGATGTTGTTGGGCAACATTTACACCAGTATTTGCACGTTCACTGCTCTTGCCGCAGTCCAGATTGTAGTAGGCATGTGTTTGATACACTACGACGAGTTTAGCAAGTAACTGTACCATTTCGAGTGACATGAATAGTAAACTTTCTTTCAAAACTTTCTTTCTTTTTTGGCTGATGAATCAATTTATGTCATGCAGTCATGCACCATAATATTATTCATGCTGACACAATACACTTACAGCCTGGTTAGATAGAAGAAGAAAGAAGGAAAACAAATAAATAAAATTTGAAGTAGATAAATTATTATATCATCAAATAAGATTGGAGATTGCAATAAATAATATAATAATATATGAAAAAATGCAGAATTTTCGATGTTTCTTGGATTTTTTGAAAGCACAACCACAAATTACCGTACCAAGCAAAAGTTGTAACTCTACCAACTAAGAAATAACTAAAGGATATCTTTAAAACACTAACTAAACAATTAAAAGTGCTAAAAGCCTTATTTAAAGTTAAATTGTTATAATAAAATTAAGCAATTGAAATGGTATAAAATGTGAAATATGAATATTAGATATTGCATAGATGTTACAGCGGAAAAAAATTATTAGTTTTGATACGTTATATGATACGTAGTAATATAATGTACCGGGTTGTTAGGGTCAATAACATGATTATCTCGACACGTTTTTGATTTTATTGTTTGGAATAGATTATTGATATATGAGATAACATTTCATTCATAATTTAGAGGAAGTTATGGACGTCTTTCACAAATACAGTGTTTAATCAATAAATGAACAGTAGAATCCGGTAACATCGTGGATTTCCAACAGTACCGGTAAATCTTTTAGATCAGAAATATTAATAGTAGTCTGTAATGGAAGTGATCATGATTAAGATGGGTTGTAATTGGTAAAGAAGACCATTAAAGCAATTCCGCTGATAGTTTTATTATTTTATTGTCAAATATTTTGGAACTTTCTTATTTCTTATTTATTTTTAATTTACGAGTTTGCCTCTTCTTTAAGTCCTCAGTGCTTCAGTGATAGAGATTTTATTAAGTGTATTTCGTCTGTCAAGTTTCTATGAAATCTGAGCATCAGTTTCAACTGTGCTAATTAATAAATATATTGTAATTAAATGGTTGATGCTATGGAATACTGGCAATCTGCTATTGAATTTGCAAATATTGCACAAATAAATGTAAATAATTATTTTGCACAGGGTCATGAGCAAAAGCTTCATAAAAATTCAATAGAACATGCAAACGTCCATCATGAATCAGAAAAACTTCTTGAATATCAAACTTATCTTATCGCAACATTCACTGAATTTGAGCAGTACTGTCAAGAACTTAATGAAAACTTAGTTAGTTCAACCAGAGATGCAGAAAGAGATATGGCTGATCAACGAAATCAACAATATCAAACCGTTTTATTTGCTGCAAGTGTTGTATTAAGTGCTTTAATTTCAGTCCAAATTCAAGGAAATTTAGAACCAATCAAGGAAGTTTTACTCTCCTATTGGATTGAAATTATTTATTCCGTTTCAATTTCATTTGGAATATTATCATTATTTGTTTGCATAATATTTTGTATTGAATTAACATTGAAAGTCAATAAATTTATGTATGAAAAATCATCACGTAATATAAAGCATCTAAAAACTATATTGGATTCAACCCAAAATATGATTGGTAAATTGAAACAGTTTTTTGTAGTTTATAAAAACTTGAATAATAATAGTACTAGAATACCAAATTCACAATCTGCAAATGATCCGAATCAAATAAATGAAGATGAAACAAAAGAAAATTTAAATAATAATAACAATAGCGATAACAATAATAATTCGACTTCAGATCTTTGGAAATCTCATGAGAAAATAATACATAATTGTTTACAAAAAAGAGATGAAAATAATAGTAAAATATTTGGTATAAATGATGAATTAATTGATGACCATTGGAAAACAAAACTATCAAAATATCCTCTGTTATTATGTTTTTATCTTGGTACACTTTCCACATTAATTTCTATTGCAACTTTTATGGTTAATAATTTCTTATATTTAGGTTCTAAACCTGCTGCTACCATATCAGGCGTAGTGATTCTTGTTTTTACTATGATTTGTGCATCAATTGCATTTTATTTAAGAAAAAGAAGTTCAGTAAATGAATTATTTGATGCAATGGAAAGAGAAGCAGAAAGAAATTTTGAAAGTTCGAAATATAATGGAAGATTTTTTAATGATTATAATGACACAACTACTACTGATAATAATGATAATGATGCGAATAATGTTAATAATATTAATAATGTTGTGAATGATGATAATTTGATTAGAAATAATGATGATAATAATTGATAATAGTCCACTAATAATAATGATAGTAAAGATTCGTACATTTATAAACTAGTTGCTTCATAATTTATCTATTATATTAATGATATGTAATGTTATAATGATAGTATTTATAATTTTGGATCTATTTTAAAAACAATTTTTAATAAAATGTGATAAAAGCCTCTTTCTTCCTTTTAATATGAATTATTTTCTCTCATCATCTATTGTTTTTAAATAATATTATTTCTTTTTAAAGTTATAAATAATTTCGGATATAATAATTATATTATATTACTCATAACATTTAATTCTATTATGACTTCTTTCTTATTAGTTGAATATAATTAAATTTATTTTGTTTTATTTCATCTTTAGATCATAACAATAATATTATATATCATATTATATATCATATTTTATGACACTTATTTCCATTCCGTGTTAGAATTAATGAAAACAATTGAATTTAGTATGTGGTATCAAACCAAAGTATTTAACTAATAATTTTTATATTATCATAATTATTTCTATAGTCATTATAAATACTTTTTTAGTTTGATCAATTCTTGCATCAATATTTTTAATTAAAAGAAGTGTCAGAGTCACCATTATTTGTGGTTTGGGAGTCCTTAATGAAAGAAATATCTTATCCCTTACTAAAACATCCTTAGAATATTATAAAAATATTTTGGATTTATTTTACTATTTTTAATAACAAAATTTTACAAAACTTAATACAAATAATCATCAATTTGTTCGGTTATTATTATTATTAACATTACTATTGTCATGATTATTTGGAATGTGTGCTAAAGCTTCTTTAGCAAAATCAAATGCAGCGAATGTTATTGCAGTAGCTACCACAGATTTGACAGTAGTAGGAATAATTCCTCGATAAAAGCCTTTAATACCTTCATTAATATAAATAGTTCTCATGCAATCTGTAACACCCTTATATTTCACAACAGTTCCAATTGATGGTGAACTCATCGTATTAATAAGCATTTGACTTTGTAATCTTTTCTTAATTGTATCAAGTGGATACACTATAAATTTTGATGTACCACCAGCTAATCCTCCACATAACCCCTTCGATAACAATGATAATGGTTGTTTAGTTTCAGTCGAGTTAACATTACTCGATTGGATATTATCACTTTTAAGTAATGGAATCGTTGATAATGTTTTGAATGTTTCATATAAAGCAAAGTTTAATCCCATATAAGGAGCAATTCCAATCACTGCAGGTGTCAATCCAGCATAGAAACCTGTCAAAAATAACAAATATAATTTAATACTATTATTAATATTATTAATATATATCATAATATTATAATGCTATGTAAAAGGTAATGATGAAGCCATACCTTGAATCCCTTTTGTTTGAAGTGTTTGCGATAAAAATGATTGCATAGAAGAATATACTTTTTGTTGGCCTTGTAAAGCAAATTGAGTTCTCATGATATCGAATGGATAAGTAGCGATTGTAGATGCTATGCCTATGCAAAAAATCAAATTCAATACAAACAGCATAAAATAATAATTTGGGAATGAATTATGATATTATGATTCACATATCAAGATAGTGTCATACATTAATACATTGACATGAATCGAGCTGACAATCGACCAATAATAAATAAATCAAAAACTAGAAAAAATATACTCTTAATATTATTATAGCTACGTAGAAACAGAAATATAATTTGCAATATAATACATAACAATTGTAATTATTATCATAACTGTGTATAAATGCACATACCAGCACCAGCTCCAGCCAGAAACAAAACAAAAGCTTTCAAAATTTTGTTATTTGATAATAAATTTGGTTCCAGTTTATTATTAGCATTATGATTGGAATTAATATTATTAGCTTTGGTTTGAATATTTTTACTATCATTAGGATTATTATTTATATTATTATTTAATATACGATCGATTCCTAATAAGGACTTTTCGCCGATAGTTTTTAATACACCATATACACTAAATTGTACCATCGCATACGATATCCACAAAATTGTCGCCGATAAGTTCCCTTTCCATAACGAAAATAATCCTTCTTCTTTAACCATAGTAGCAAATGCCTGACTCATGGAGGTATATTTCATATTTTGTTGTGTTTGTAATTGAAATCTAATTTTTATTAAATCAAATGGTGCAGTAAAAAATCGAGCAACCAACCCAGAGAACGCACCAGCAACTATGTCATGGGAAATCCTTGATCGAGGACTTCTTGTAGTTGAGGGAGATATAACAGCCGTTGAAGGATGACCCATATTACCCCGGTAAAATTGTGTTTTTATAGAAGCTCAAGCTAGGAAAACCTCTCAATGTTTTAATATATTGAAACAGAATTCAAATTTTATCGCTATTCCAATGAATAGCAAACTTAACAAATTTACTGTAGATGAATTAACTTATTGTTGTTAATTATTTATTATAGACAGCAGAGGGATGATTATGAATGAATGAATGAATGAATGAATGAATGAATGAATGAA
>VKHH01006070.1:0-28185 GCA_015144975.1 Epipyxis sp. PR26KG | reverse complement strand
ATAATAATAGTTGGGGGATAAAATGATAATAGTTCGTAATCATCATCAGTAGATGGTCTAATCAGTTATGAAATAATAATAATAATAATAATAGTTTTTTCTAATAGTAATAATTATTTTTATTACATTATAACAAGGGGGCTTTTCTCTTCTTAATTATTATAACTTTATTTTTATTTTTTTAAGTGGCAAATTAAAAATGTGATCGTGTTTGGAGACAGTTTGTTGTCATATTATTGAATATATCAGTAGATATAATATATAGGATCAGGAGGTATTTATAATAACAGGCATGTACATTGTGCCAGGAAAAATAATAAATATTCAAAACAAAATTAAGATTAATAATGATTTATATTATTTAGTAGTTTGGATCATGAATTATTATTATTGTTATTATTATTATTATTATTTATTATTATTATTGTTTATTCAGATCCGCGCATCGTATATCATAACCAACAACACTTAATTTTAAAAATCTTTTTTTAATAAATTTAAATTAAAATAAAATATTTTTTTTCAGACTTCACGAATTATATAAATTACACTTTCTCTTTGAAAAAGTTGTTTTAGATGATTTTTCAAATATATTATTATTCATGATCTCTTCTTCGTATCAGAATAATCAGAGGTGGGGACTACTATTATTTCTATAATAACAATTTGAAATAAGATAATATCTGGAAAAGTATTAGCAGTGGTTCCTCTTTGTTGCGTTAATCCAAAAGATTTTAAACATACGCAAGGAAAGACAGCAATATGTCATCTAGAATCTGATGAAATAAGTTTCTATCATTCAAGAAAGGTGGATGTTGTTAGATTCAGCAATTGGTACGTGATTATAAAATTCTTATAGACATATTTAATGAAACTCTTTCAATTGTCACAAATAGAAAGCTTACAATGAACAGTGCTGAAAGAAAGCATTTTATTGCATTACTCATTTCACAATGTTTCATATTAATAAGGGTTCATAATAAACTTAACATCTATTTTTATAAATGGTTATTTGCTTTCTTTCAATTTTTATTTTTAATTCTTTTCTTAGCATTTCTCAATTTCTTTTTTCGTTGATCATTATCAGGTGCAATCTGAAATCAATTGAATGAATATATTAATATTTATCATTATTGTATAATAATATACTTACATACCATGCACCGTGCATGGTATAATTAATAATAAAAAAGAGAAAAAAATAACAAAATAATGATAATAATAACAATAACAATAACAATAACAAGAGGAATGTTATAACAATCCTGTCGATTATAATCAGATCAATATTTAAACTATTTGAAATAAAATTTGTTTGCAAATATAAAGAACAAATACATTATTTAGCGTTAGCATGACAACTTCGATAACTATAATAACTATGACAACAGAAAGGTGTGCTTCCGTGTGTAACCAACACCAACATGATGTCACAAGGATCACTTCCCGATTCAAATGAATTATTATTATTATTATTATTATTATTATTATTATTATTATTATTATTATTATTGTTATTATTATTGTTATTATTATTATTATTATTATTATTGTTATTATTATTATTGTTATTATTTTTTCTTAAATATTAAACAAATTAAAAATATAACATGCGATTTTTGTATAAGAAGCATAGAATGAACCAATAAAGTGTTTTTTTATTAGAAGTAGTAGCGAGATAATATTATTATAATAAAAAATAAAAAAAAATGATTGGCAATAATAATGTTAACTTACTTCAATTGGAATATCCCAAGTTGTTTTAGCCAACAGAGATGAGATATTGGAACCCTTTGGTTTGTAAGTTTGATAAAGCGTATCTTTCAACCTGTTAAATTATGAATATGAAATAATTTTTAAATTATTATAAAATTTGACAATCATTATTATGATAAAATTGTATTTGTCGAATGATAATTATGAATATTTTGGATAAAATAAATGAAGAAAAAGTGAAGGTGAGCTCTAGAAAGGTATTTATCAGATATTATGTGTTATTATGAATGCTTCATGTGGATAACCTCATTATGATAGTGAATACGAGGATGTCATAGGTCATGAAAAGTATTAATAAAGCTGTTTCAGGACATTCATTATAAGATATTTCAGCGAGATTAGTTACATGATAACGATAAAGCTACAGTATACTCTACGACTTCCTCACATTTCATGATACAACTCATAATGATGATTATTAAAGTTATTAAAGTTATAGGATAATCAATCAACCCTATAAGTTCCTATAATCAACCCAATAAGGATTATTAGGTTGTTTCCGAAGTTTAGTTTAATATAACAGAAAACAAAACTAAAATATAATGTTGTAATATAAAATAGATATTATGCTATTATATAATTTTATAATGTAATTGACAGTTGAGGAGTCTGATGTAAAATAACATGTTTCAATTAATTTTCATCAAATTTTTGACTTAATTATAACAGAAAACCAACAAACTAAGCTTTGTATGAATGGATGATGTAATAACAATATATATTATATATGAACTTACTCAATATTATTTAAGCAACAGTACCATAAAGTTGGAAATGGAGCCGTGTATTTCGAGCTCTTCTGTTGTCTTCTTCCTTTTGGTGTAGTGTATAAATAACGCTTATTATTCGCTGGTGTGATATAAAATATTTGTTTTGATTTATTACTATTTTGACTGATTTTATTGTAATAATCTTTTGTATAAACATAATTCGGTAATAGCAAGAGCCATGGCTTGTTTGAATTGACACACATTGTGAGGAGTTTCTCCATATGATCTGATGAATAAGGGGGATTTGTCAATAATACATCATATATTGGTATTTGATTCGATTGCTGAATCAAATAAAAATCTTCTTTTCTATTATAAACGTTAGTGAAACCAAGTGAACTTAATCGAGTAATAACTTGACCTTCACAATAAAAGGGATCATAAATTTTTAATTCTTCACGTGAATTATAACCAAGGTGATTAATCAAATTATCTAATATTGGGATAATATCTTGGTATGCTTCAATTGGTGTCTCACAATGATCATCGTCATCCACTAAATAACATAGATATGGAACAAAAATTGTTGGTTAAGTTTATGCTACTGAATGGATTTCATTGCACCTACTGCACAATAAATAAAGTAATATTTAATGTAGAAATAGTATAATCATACCTTGATAAGGGTATTCAATAGTTTCATTAGTCAAAATAGTAGCTTGTATTGGTATTGGTGGTATCTTAAAATCCGTTGAATTACTTTTTTTAATTTTATGATCTGTTGGTGCTGTTAACTCTTCACTACTTTTCCTCTTCCCTTCATGATTACTTTTCATTTTTATGTTTAAACCTTTTACTTGCTGATTCATGCTTTGTTAATGTTCTTCTTTAATTTATAATTTTTCAGTTTGATAGTGGATAGTAAAATCTAATGTGCAATAGACACCATATCAATGGAACAGATACAGTATTTGGTATATTAAAGTTAGCTTACAAAAAAGTTCATTATTATTAATTATTACCCTTCAATTTTTATGTTCGTTCGAAGTTCTTCCTCTTCAGAATTTAATTTATGAATGAATGAACCACCAGCTAGAAAACATAACAGAGAGCCAGAAGCTCTAGCAGATTTTATTACTTGATTTGAAATGAATGAATGAATGAATGAATGAATAGGAATTAAAACTCAACAAAACAAGAGAATGAATGAATGAAACAAGGATGATTTGGTTGAATGAATGAATGAATGAATTGCTCGGTAAATTCATTCATTCATTCTTAATTGTTATGTTTTGTAGCTTTTTCCTCTTGTCTAGTTGCACCTTTTTGATTTGCTCCGTTAATTTTTATTAATTCATTCATTTATGTTATCTACTCTTGTTACTGAGCAGATCAAAACAGTCATTCCAGACAAGAGTAACAAGCTAGATAACATAAAGGGCTAGTTATGAATGAATGAATGAATGAATTTACCGAGCAATTCATTCATTCATTCAACATTAAGAGGGCTCCTTGTTATGTTTTGCTACTTTTTCCTTGAACAGTTTTTTTATTTACTCAGTTAATTCCTATTAATTCATTCATTTCAAATCAATTGTTTTCCGAAGGGGGACAGAAACAAACATAAAAATTGAAGAGTAATAAACTTTTTTGTAAGCTAACTTTTATATATAATATATACCAAATACTGTATCTGTTCTATTGATATGGTGTCTATTGCACATTAGATTTTACTATCCACTATCTTGAGCTTGTATTGCTTTTAACTCCTGCAGCTAATAGATAGATTTTTTTTGCAATATTTCAAATTTCTGAAGAACTTGAAACATATGAAAATGTGACAAATATTATTATAATATTGTTTTTTAAAAATAATTTTATAGGTTTAAATAACTTGATAACATACGATAATCTAATTCAATGATAAATGATTTTTAAATTAAATAAATATTGTTAATGGATGATTGAAAAATCCAGTAAGGAATCAATTATTATGTGTTAAACTAATTCCTATGTAGCATTTAATGCACAACAACTAAAACTCACTCGAAGAATCGAATTGATTCATCAAAGAGTCTCGTATCATAGTTAAGGACACAACCACACCATACGATAACAAGAAAGTTTGGTCATTTTCATTCGTACTTTTCGAAAGACTCTCGCATAATTGTTGATATGACCTACTTTCCATCATATTCTTCAATTCTAATAATAAATGAGGATCCCGTAATCGCTGCGCTGTTTCGAACGGAATTGGATAGACATCTTCATATGTACGAGCATCTCGAATTGGTTTGTTCAGATTTACTTTTTTCAAAAGTTTGCATAAATAATTATGAGCAATTGATTTTCCATTTATTGCTTGGTTCATTTCAATAGGAGTAAGAAATAAGTGATCAGCATAATCGATATTATTAAGTTGAATTGAATTTGGAACACAAAATAATAATGAATCGACAATTTTTGTTTCTTCATTTTTTATTAATACATCATCTGATAAATTAATAAAATCAATCTTATTTTTGTCATCATCATTATTTAATATTTTCCTTTTAACTGGTTTTCTATTAATTTTATAACTATTTTTTGGTTTTGTTGGTACTGTTGGTAGTATATCATCCTTATTTAATTGAATCGCTTGTTGGCTAATTTGGAAAGCTTCTGTAGTAACATCACTATTATCAATTCGGATTGATCTTCTCTTCTTTTTAGTCACACCTGTGCTAGATTTACTATCATCTACTTTTGATACACTAAAATAATCGATCAATAATAAAATATGCTATTAGCTACAGATATAAAATAAATATGATCATAAAAACATAGAATTATATGACGGTTATGTCATATATAGCAACGATAATTAACATATTTACCTTACTAAAACTAATGTATGATTAAAATCAGGTTGAATTGTTTTCACATCATTTAAGAATTTTAATGAAATATGAACATGATTAGCACTCCATGATTGACTACTATTGGAATTACAGTAACTTAATCCCAGTATACTCATATTCATATTTTTTGCTAATTCAATTACATTTATGATATCATTTGAAGACCATTCAAACAGATTATCAAACACATCAACTTCTTCAATTTGATCCAACTGTTTCAATTGACAGGCATAAAATACTTCATATGATTCTTTGTTTTTATTTTTATTATCATTTATAAGCAATTTATTTTTTCTTACAAACTTCTTTTTAATGTTATTATTAATTTTCCCTAATAGTATTGATAGTCCATTTTTTCTTAATATTCTTTGTGCAGAAGGTGGCAAGAGAACTGTTCTGTTATAATTAGAGGGTTCAATTTTTATTTTCATTAACGAGTCTCGATAATTTTGAATATCTTTCAGCGAATATAGCCGCTTGGACTGTTTCCGTCTTTTTAATCGCTGATTCAATCTACTATGATCAACAGTGCTATTTCTTTGAGAGAAACTTGAAGAAATAGAAACCGCATCTTTACTATTGTTGCTATTAATACAATTTTCATTTAATCTTTTCAGCGATATTATTTGGCCAGGTGTTACAATCGTTTTAATTATGGTCATATTATTTCTAAGCTCATTAATGGCGAAGGCGTTGCCTGAAAATGATATGTGAATATTATCGACATTTGAATCCAATTGGGGCTCAAGTGACTTGATTGCATCAGCTATGGTTGATATTGTGTCGTTTTCAGGAACATCAATTCTCTTCAATATGCCGTTCAATAAACGCACTCTTATAACTATGGATATGTAATTTGAAAATATGGAAAATAATATAAATCCACGTAATAATTTCATCGTTTCTTAGTTTTTTTTGTAGATGTTTTGTATGATAAGTGTGTGATTATGAACCGATGCTTATTACAACTTGAACGATGAATAGCAAAAATACTACTGTTAGTATTTGTAACCAGTGGTGTTTATGTGTTTATAAATTATAAATTTTATAAATGTTCGAAGTTCGAAGTTTTTTAAGTTTTGAAGCTTTATGGATCACCAATTCGAATTCAACTGTAAATTCCACAGTACTCGCACTGGAAAAAATAACTACAAAACAACACAACTACAATACAATTCACACAGTACTGTAACCAATAACAGGGAAAGGGAGGGTACCCCACCAAACCACCCCAATAATTACAACTCCTTCAAAATAAATCTTGACAAAATTTAATTGCTTAAAACAATTTGAAAAGAATCAACCTAATACTTATTTCCCTAGATTTAGCTCTTTGTTCGTTTCGATGAATGAATGAATTAATGAATTAATTCCACTATTATTTTTAGAAAAGTGGCTTGTCGACTGCAACAATCAATATTTTTAGTATTTCTAACAATCAATTACTTAATATTGTTGTGCATTTTGAAAATTCAAACAAAAACGGATTTATTCTTTTAGAAATAGTTTAATTAATTAATCAAACTCCTCTCATTTTTCCTGATGAATTTTATTTTATGATTCCATAACTTTACCATTTTAAAGCAAAATTCTTTGATAATTAATTCAACAAAGAAAATTCAGTAGCTTGATCGAGATGCAACTTGTGGGAAATTCTTTTATTACGGTAGAAAAAGTTTTGGAAGAAGTCAAAGTTGTTCCCTCAATCAGGCCCACAATGAATCATAATGATTTCACTACGAATAATAAATTAAAAAATGATTTTGTTGGTGACTATGATTCTAATTTTTCGAAATCAAATTTTTCTTTGAATATTTCTGTAAATAATGAAATAGATTCAAACAAACGAAATCAATTAAATTCATCAGAGACATTTTCGGATGAAGAAAAAATTGATGCATTTTCAATGAAAGGTAGCAGCTTTAAATATTCAAGATCTCTTTCAAACAGTAGTAGAAGTTCTAATTTAACTTATCGACCAAGGCAAGATAGAGAACATTCGGTTGATTCACTGTCCACTTCACTTTCTGAGCACACGTACACATTCCCACCATCATATTATCGTAAGAATGACAATGCAAATGATGATATTAATGTCTCTAGATCCCCATCATCTATTGGATATACCTATTATGATAATTTTACAGATGATTCAAAGCGTCGTGTTGCACCTGCTATCGTAAAAACAAACTCACATCGCCAACAAGCAAATCACCATCTTAATCAGCGTAATAAAATTAATAACTTTTCATATAAATTCCATATTAATAATAAATATAACAATAGTAGTCGTAATTCTAACCAATTGCACTCTTTTTCGTATGATAAAAGATACATTCAAGACATCAATCCAAGAAATATCAAACGCCCTTCCCACACTATTTTGAATGATGAAGAATATCACTCAAGTGAAAATTACAGAGTAAAACGCGTAAAAGCTAAAGATTTTTCCTCTGATCATTGTGTGGTAACTGGGAATAATACTATATGTAAATTAGATGATAATAATGATTCCTTAAGGTTGAAAAATTGTAGATCGTATTTACCGTACCCAGACTCCTATCCAGTGAAAAACTCATACATTTCGAAACTACCTGCTGATTACAATAAAAGATATGGAAAAGATAAATCACGTAAGTATCAAAAATATGAACGTGATGCTTATTATTCAGATCTACCGATTGAATGGTGGGAACGAGCAGAAGGTTGCAAAGAAGCTAAGAGTGCACACATGGACAAAGTGGATAACATATGTTACAGTAGAGAGCAGTTAGTTCTTTTAACAACATTATGGAATAAAGATATTGTCCTGGAACCGAATATGTTTCCATGTAAGTATTCAAAATGTTGATTATATATATATTTTGATGATTTTTATTTTTGTTTGTTATAGATGAAACACCCCAAGGAATAGAACATTACACACTTTGGAGTATTAATGACATGAATCATGAGGAGGTAAACAAACATAAATATAAATAATGGATATTATAATATATTAGCATTCATTTTATATTCTTATTTTTAGATTCAAAAATTTGTTGATTGTTGGTTGAAGAAAAACATGCCCCAAGCTAGACGATGGCAATATGATGATAATTGCGGAGAAAGATCGATCGATATATTTCATATTCATGTATTTATCGAAACAATTCCTTTTATTTTTAAAGCGGATCCATTATTGGAATACTTTCCTCCACACCTACAACAACCTCAAAATACAATTTGTTAAGACTTGGTCAAGTTAATACTTTTTTGAACTATCATCATGAATCCGAAATTTATATGATTTAAAAAATTAATTTTAATTACATTCTGTCAAATTATACCAGGAAATTTTATTTTCATATTTCAAAAATGCTTGTAGATTTATATCATAAACAACACACACACAAACGTCAGTTAATAATCTAAAATCTCACAAAATTAATTATGGATAGAAATGAGCTGTTAAGTTATCTTATTTTGTTTATTCTCGGTCTAAACATCTCACTCGATAGACAACACATGCTTTGTTTGCATCTGTTGGAGACAATTCTTGTGGACCATCCATCATAACACCAATACAAATAAGCATTCCTGGTGAAACAACATATCCAGAGGTCATTTTTTTCGGGACTTTGAATGTTCCTTTTGATGTAACAGCATAAGTTCCCCATAATGAATTGTTATCAACAATTGTTATTGAATTATTTGCATGATTAGATGAATTTGAATCATTTCGCTTGTTTTTATCATCGTTCATAGGACAATAAAATATACAATGAATATTTGAAATGCAATCATTATTACTATTATAACTTCTATTATTAGTTTTAATGACATATTCACATAAATTTTTGTTGGAACCTATTCTTATTATTGGTTGATCTAATGGGATTCTAGGTGCTACATCAATATTATCATGCTTTGATACCATTTCTAAAAAGTATAAAGATGAATTAAACATATTATTTAAAGTAAATAAATGTGCAATATTACTCCATTCAGTTCTTGATAAACTTGAATTACTGACATTATCAGTAGTAATAGAATTATGATTTGAAGAATAATTGTCACTCCCATAGTCTGTCCCATGAGCATTATAAGGAACAGGTGAGACCGATTGCATGTCATGGTTTCGATCAACCGATGGAGATGTAATGGATGGTAAAGAAGAAGTACTTTGCAATGTCATTGCTCCAACAGCTTTTAAACTTTTTGACAAGCTAAATGATTTATTTATTTCATTATTAGGAAATGATTTTAAAGTGAGATTATTTATTATTTCACTCGATTTTGTTGTTGGTGATGATTGAATGGAAGGGAGACTATATGAACTCTCATTGATTTGAATATCTTTCCTTATGTTTTGATGATTGTAATAGGATTGAGATGAATTCTCTCCATTATATCCTTCATATTCAAAATTATTAAAAACTCTTTTATCATTATTATTACCATCATTCGACTCATCATCAAAATCATGATCAAAATCAAGATACAATGAATCTTCTGTAGATAATCCATAATTACTAGATTCATTCGCAATCGAATTGTCAGAATTATTACTTAACAAATATTGCCTTGAAGAAGACAACACTTTCAAAAACTCTTGGGATCGATTTGCACGTTTCAGTTTTAATTTTTTATTTTCATCTTTCAGTTTTTGCTTTATTTTATCTTCTTTTCTGTGTATTCCCATATGAGTTTCATATCTATCTCTTGTTAAAAAGTCTCTCAATTGACATTCAGTTCGAAAACAAATATAATTTTGTTCTTTTTCACATTTTATAATTTTTCTAACAATTGGCGGATCAGGTGGTATTTCATTAGCTTTACGTAACCGTTCCAATCGTAATCTCTCTAAATAATCGTAATAAATTTTCATCATTTTATCATAAAATAATTTTGTATGTTTTGCTAAACGTTCTTGTTTTTTCTTAATTTCAGATGATGAATGTTCCAGCAATGCTGGAATAATATCACAATATTTTTCAGATAAATAATTCATATCCAATGGTTGAGGTTCTTTAATTAATAAATCAATTTCATGTTTTAGTTTCATTAATCGGTTTAATTTAAATTTTCGTAAAGATCTCATTATTTTTCTTTCATTTTTTCGCATATGTTTACTAGCTAAAATGATAGCTGACCATACTTGTAAGTTTTCTCTGATTGGATTCAAATTATCTTCTTCATATTTACTTAAATCATTTCGAAGGTTATCTAATAATAATAATTGTGCTTCTTCTTCTTTTTTCAAAGTTTCTTTTTCAAATTCTAATGTGACAAGTGTTGCAACACCTGTATCACGACTATAACTTGTCACATATTGCATACGTTCTGTACTTCCTGGGGCGATTGAAGTTCCAAAATATAATACACCACAATTTGAACAACCTTTCGTATTATAATGTTGGTTACTCTTACAAATACCAATAAACTCACAAGATTCCATTGTTTTATAAATCAATGCAAGTTTTTTCTCTGCTGCTTTTAATTTATATCTTTTCTTTCCAAGTGATTTTCGTATCTTTATATTAACTGGTATATTCATAGTATATTCATCATACAATATTCTCATAACTTTAATCCGTGATATATTTGGAATATAATTCTGATATATATATTTTCGAATAAATATATCACGTATTTCTTTCATTATCATAAATTTTAATTCAATTAATTTTGATTTAGATTTGTTTCTCATTTTTTTCTTTGTTTGCGTTAACATATTTAACAATTTTGACGATAACGATGGTTTATGATAAACACTATTTTTTAGTGTTGTCATTACAGTTTGAAATAATTCTTGTAATATATTTATAGTTTGCTTTTTTAGATTATGAGGCTCTAATATGGCATGGAATCCACCAAGAGCTTTACCAAGCTTATTCATTGCTTTTTCACCATCAGCCCTCCATATTAAATTTCTTTTTTTCATTTCTAGTCTTTCATTTTGTTCTTTTAATTGTTTAATAGAAAGTTTTTGTAAAACATATTCATTTTTCTTTTTTTCAAAACTTTCTTTCAACTCATCATTTTCTTCTACATCATTTTTGGTATTAGTATCAGAATTATTTTCATCTTTTGTCGCAGCTCGAATACTTGCAGTTATATTCCGTATGCTTGATACTCGACTTGGGACAATAGAAGGTACATTGCTTCGATTAGCAATTGACCGAATGAAAGTATTTGTCGAATTTCCTGTGCTACTTACACTCACAGAAGTCTTATTTCTCAATTTGATGGGTGATGGAGATAATAGTAAAATATTACCAGTCTTAGGAGTATTGTTTTTACTAAGTTGGTAATTAATATTTTTATTGACATTTATCGATGATGGAGATGGAGAAGGGAGTGTTGAATTAATAAACGAATTATTGCTACTTATTGTGATTTGTGATAATTCATCTGATTGATCAACTGCATATTCATTTTGAATGGGAGCATTCTGATGGTATTTATTGTTAGAAACTCTTCCACTTACATCATTATCTGTTCTTTCAGCAATTCCTTTCTTCGACATTAGTTTGTGTTTTTTTTATTTAATACACTGTAGTTAGTTATTTTGTTATTATCATATTTCCCTTAGCTCGTAATATTTAGTAATATAATTATACTAGTAAGATTGATTCATTACGCTAACTTGCATGTGGTATTGCATATGGAATAATCAATGTGATTATTTTTACCGTAAAACGAAACTGTCGTGAAGTATCTGTGTCGATATTTTTTATTATTTTTTGTATCCAATAATTCTATATTTTTATAATAGTATTTGAGTAAATTGAGTTATGGGATAAACATTAACTGATTAAATATTTTTGATTAAATTAAAATTTGATTAATCAATTGCATAAAATGAATTATATTTGAACAATTGGAACTATACAAATTTAGGATGATTTCGATTTTTTAGAATTTGATTCATCTTCATCTTCATCATCTGATCTTTCATCCTTCACAACAGCTCCAACAATAAATAGTTTATAGATCATTTTACATATCAAATAAAACCAAAATATGTGTAAACATTGAAGAGAAATTAGTAAAACTGCGAAGATCCAATAACCTGGCCATGATCCCATTATTTCTGGTGCTTCTACTACATAGCTATAAACAAGCCTAGGATATATGACTAATCGTGTTACAAAGAAGGATATTGTGAAAAAACCAAAGAAAATATCGGTTACTGAACCAGCCCATTTATACTTTTCAACCTTCGACATATAATTAAAACATTTTCCAGACTCTAGGAATATATCTGCAAAATCATGTATAACAAGTATTGATGAGCCAATCCTCATAAAATTTGTTAGGTACGATAAAACAATTAAAATAATTGTTATGAAGTGATGAAGGATCATTTCTGCAGCATCTGATCTAGCGACCTCCGTCCACATTAGCTGATGAATATAACAACCCAATTCTATTTGATAGTAAAAATTCATTAATGCAGAAGGTAGGTGTAATGGCCATTCAATCCAATTAAAACGAGTGTCTTTAATCCAACTCACTGGAGAGGGAGAGAAAACAAGTGTTTTAAAACCAATAATACACATGAAAAAGTAAAAAATAAATCGCCACATTGCCTCAGTAAATTTTGTAATTTTCTTTTTGAAAATCCTATGATGACGAATTTCTTGTGGAATTAATTTCTTGGTTTGGTCATTATTTTCTCTGTTGAATTTTGCTTCAGACTTTTGATTAATTCTAAACTTTCCCATCGAACTTCCCAGCAAATGTATCGCCAACGGCTACATATTAATTAAATAAAAATCTGAACAAAAATAGTGTGAGATTAAATTGGTTTCTTTGCACACATACCTTGAGAACTATTGAAAATAGTATCATTCGTAAGATGCCAAATAGCAATGCGTATAAAAACGCAGGTGCCAAACCTCGAATGCTGGGAAATATTCCTGATATAGCCAATTGATCAATATTTTCAATTGTTGAGATTGGTAGTACATAACTATACGTTGATGGAGGTATTACTGGTAATGAGCTAACTATCAAAATAACCAACTCATCATATTTTTCGAAGAAAAGTGTAAGTAATGCCATTAAAACAACTTCTCGAGAAAAATTAATTCAATGTAAATAAATTGGAAAATGTTTCATTTAATTCTATTTTGAGACAGGAATGATATACTTGAAATAATGTCATACTTTTTTTATATTTTTTTTCAAAAAAATGATGATGTTTTTATTCTTTTAAAAATAATGAGGTAAAGAGCAATGATTTCACTAACCCAAGTAATATAATGCAGTTAAAATAGTTTGTATAATATACTGAATTTCAATATTGAGTAAAATCGTACAGTAAAAACACTCACAAAAAAAACGATTTTGCTGTGTTGCAGAGATTTTTGAAAAATTTCATTTTACTTCTCTTCAATTCCTATGTTCCAATCCAATCATCTAACACAATTGATATAAGATTAATAATATTATTCACTCTACAATTTATTGTGATCAGGGAAATCTTTGGTCATTTCAATAATTCAATATCTTCAAATAAAATAAAATGGAATTTTTAATATCATTGTTCAATTATTCAACGAGTATTTTTGAGCATGGTTTAGAAAGTTTGAATATTACACCATCTTCTTATGAATGGTTATTCCCTTTACGATTTTCTCCTGAAGAATTACAGTCGTTTGCAGATAATAAAGTCTTTTTGCCTATATCAGGATTGGCTCCAGCATTTACGTATGCTTTGATATTATCATTTGTTAGATTCTTTTTACATCATTTTGGTTTGAAGGTACATACGCTAACACTTGTAGTATTAATACAGTATGTGACTAATGAATTACCTTGTACTCAAATTATTATAGCCTCTAGCGCTTTGGGCAATGAAAATACAGGAAGTTCCTTTTGTGTCCAATGGGAGTATTGATAAAGCACTACCAATCACAGTTAAAAATCTAGATGTTAGTGGTATTATATTGCTCTTTTGGATTGTTGTAATTATTCTTTCATTGTTCCAGGCGAATAAAATCAAAAAGTACTGTGCGGACACTGGCCGGAAAGAGCTTGATGTTAATAGCTACTTACTACAAAGAAAAAAACATTCTATTATCAATCGCAAAATAGTGAAATTTGTTGAAGCATGTTGGAGATTCATATTCTACTTTTCTTTTTGCATATTTGGTTATTTCGCACTTTTTGTTCCAGAAATGGCGAAATGGATAGGTAACCCTCATATGTATTATGAAAACTGGCCATATCATACAGTCTCGAGAACCATTTTACTCTATTATGAAATTGAGTTGGGCGCTTATATACATCAATTAATGTGGACCGAAGTAACTAGATCTGATTCGATTGAAATGATTATACATCATTTTGTTACAATTTCTCTCATTCTGATTTCGTATTTAACGAATCATTTCAGAGCAGGTTCAATTCTGCTCATTTTACATGATAGTGCAGATGTTTTTCTTGAGTCTGCCAAAGTTTTCAATTACGCAAGTAAAGCTAAAGGAAATGAATTTTGCAAATATGTTTGCGATGCTCTGTTCGTCATATTTGCAATTGTTTTCCTTGTCACACGACTGATTTTTTATCCAAAGTATGTAGTATTGAGCGTATTAACTGAAGGTATTGAAACTTATGGCTGTGGCTTTACTGGTTGCTATGTTTTTATTGGTTTGTTGGTTTCGTTACAAGCATTGCACATCTTTTGGTTTTATCTGATATTGAAAATGGCGATTAAATTAATATTTACATCTGGTATAACAAAAGATGAAAGGTCTGATGATGAAGAAGAAATGGAAGCTGAGCCTTCCGCAGATGCAAGAAAAAAGTCCGATTAGTTGTATTCACTGCTTTACAAGAATACTTTTGTAATGGTGAATTCAAAATTTGTTCTGAAATATGTATGGCAATGTGTAAATTTCTTTTCTAAAAATTAAATAATAGTATAGTGCTTACCAATCATTTTATCACATGCTTTCTGTTGATAAGAATTCGTCACAATTTATCGCAAGAAATTTTTATAAACGTTTTTCGCACTTTCTTATCAACCACACTTTAATCAATAAGTTAATCCATTCAGTACAGAACGACTTACAACTTTCAAAATTCCTAATAAGAAAAAAATGTAATTTGTGTTTTCAATTTTATTTAAGCATTTATGTTACACAAAAACACATGATAATAAAGGAATTGGTGTCTTCCAGCAAAATTGTCTCATTTCTTGAACTAAGACTAGATATTCTTTTCAATCTATCAATAAAAGGTCATCGGTTAAGCAGTAGATGATTGTAAGTAAGCAATAAGATCATTTCTTTCAGATTCTTTTTTGATGCCAGCAAAAACCATTTTAGTTCCAGGAATGTACTTCTTGGGATTTTCTAAATAAACGAACAAAGTGTCTTCGCCCCAAGTAATACCTTTGTTTACGTTGGCTTGAGAGTATGAAAATCCGGCGGCTTGACCAGTTTGTCTACCAAACAACCCATTGAGATTAGGTCCTTGTTTGTGTGCTGCTCCTTTCTCCACAGTGTGGCATTGAGCACACTTGGTCTTGAAAATTTTAGCACCTTTTTCGACGTCTCCCATATTTACAGCTTTAACTTATTAATCTTTCGATTACTTGTTTTTTGTTTCGTGGAATAAATTTTGTGGTCGTTGGTTTTGAGAGGGTTCCGTTTTTGTTGGGAAATTTTTGTGACGTGTTTTTACAAAACATGCCATTTCTCAATAAGTATTTTCTTTAATTAACAGTTGATAAAAAATCATGATTAGACTCCGCAAGTTATGTTAAATTTAAAAATACGGAAATGTTCATTAATAAAAAAATATATTTTTTCTTCCCCCCCCAATTTTGAATAACAATTTTAATTTTCCCTCAATGCTAATTCACACTATTTTATTGCCTGGTCAGACAAATTATTATTCTTGTCAAAGCCTGGTATGGAATTACAATACAATCCATATACAAAGAGAAGAATTCAAATTAAATATTTTTACACTAACTTTATCATTAAAATATTCATTTTTTATTAGTTTAAAAACCGTTTTAACGCAGCATTTGCTTGCAAAGTTCTTCTTAAACTAGTGACACATGAGCTACTACAACACTTTCGATCGAACACATCATAGGAAGTTATACCATAGAGTGATTTACTGCAATTACTACAATTACCAGCTTCAGATTCTTGTGTTCTTTGTTCTAATTCTCTTATTTTTCTCGATTCTTCAGCTAATTTCTCATCTTTAACTTTTTGTTCTTTTTTCTTTTGTTGAGATCTTTTCTTTTTATCTTTTTCTTTTTGTTTTTGTTGTTTTATAATATCTTCTGTCAATGCAGACCCTACTCCACAGCTATTCCAATTCCAAATACTTTCACCTGCAATACCACGATATCGACGGAATGCATCTCTAGTCTCTTTATCTTTTGCAAGTAAATATGGTTTTCTTCCATAAATATCCATTTTGCTGGGATTTGCACCAAGTTGAAGTAAGAGGAAGACTGTTTTTTCCATTCCCTTCAATGAAGCGATATGCAATGGAGTTCGTAACTCAGTAAGTGAATCTGGCATGTTTACTATTGCTTCTAAGTCCCAAACATAATCACTGCTACTGTAGTAGCTGCCATCAGATACAGTACTATATTCTCGTTGAATACTTGTCGGCATCAACGGAATATCATTTAAATTATCATCATTTAAATTATTATTATTATTATTATTATTATTATTATTATTATTATCAATATTTTCGTTATCATTAGTATCATCTTCGGGTTCTATATCAACCATAGAATTATCATTACTATTCGATCGGTCAGGAAATATTTCTCTTAATTGTTGCACCAGTAGTGCCGTCTGTTTGTCATTTCCAGTCAAACAAGCTTCTATTAATTGTTGAGAAAGTGGATGTTCAATGAGGTAAGGATATAACTCTTGATTTGATTCAATCTCAATACTTCGTGTGAGTGAATCAATATCGACGATAGCTTGAGATGATGGAGATAGTAAACTATTATGATCAAGAGTTGAGAAATCAACATCTGGACTTGAGTTTAGCTTAATCTGTGCATTTTCTTTAACATTCATTTCACTTACGGTATCCTGTGCTAACTCTATTTTGCTAAATGTTATGCTGCAACATTTACTATGAACTTTTTTGACCTCTTCTAAAGTAGGCTTTTCAATCGGAAATGAGACATAAATTATTCTGTTGTCGTCTTTTTTCACACAAGTATCTTCGAAAAACACCGATCTCATGGTCTTCGGTGCGGATATTAAAATTTGACTACTATTTCCGATCAATTCCGACCATTGATTGAGAAGATCTTGTATATCCTCATTTAAGGCTTGTTCACCATATCTTCGTAACATAGCACCTGCAGAGCGTGCTTTACCACTCTTTTTATCATGTGAAGATTGTCCTCCACCTGCTTTAGCACGAACAGTATAACGTCTTAACACTTTGTGCGCATCATCTAGTAACTGTCCGCCCCGAAAAATTCCACCAGCAAACTTTCCACTTTGTAGCAAGAATACACACCATATTGGATTCGCTTGATAAAATTGTAAAGAAGAATACAAAGAATTCCAAGGATTTCCTAATGATGCCCATTCACGTTGACCCATATGGGATGTTGCACCAAACATTGCTTGACCAACAGACACACCCCATGAAGGAAGTAATTTGTAATTTTGAAAAAAGTAAACTGGACCTAATGTTGTTGAGTAAGTTTTTGAAACAGTACTTTGCGAATCTTGAAATTTTGTTGAGACTTTATTCATGTTATCGAATTGTTGACCATCATCATTTGCATCCAGCATTAATTTGCTTTTCTTATCTTCTGCGTCTTCATCGTCACTCTCATCACTCAATACTTCCAATTCGTTTGACTCAACAACTGAACTATCATATTCCGATTGTTTGGTAATAGACAAACCTTGCAATCTTTTGATTAGATTATTTCGATGAAGATCACTTTTAAAATGAAGTTGCTGACTTCTCACATCATTGAATATTAGTTGACACCCGCGACAACTTAAACCATTTTCTCCGGTTACTACATTGATGGACTAATATAAATTAAATAACCACTACCAGTAATTTGAAGATTAGTTAGGTTCATTCGTTAAAATTTCCATACCTTATTATTAGTTGTGTTATCACCTTTAATATCATTATCTTGAATATTATCTATTTCAATACATGATATCATGGTGAATATCTGTAAAGGTAATGTGAACACTGTGGTCTTTGCGAATGTCTTTTTGTTATTCCAAGCAGCATGCTTTCGCAACCAGCTTTCAACCAGTTGTTCATTGCTCAAGGATGACATATTAGTAGAAGTGAAACGAGCTGTTGAACAATAAAATATGATTTCTTAACACAGATAAAATAAGAAAATCACATTTTTCCTATCATCGCGGTCCGGTGGTATTTCTACCGTTCTATCGCCCCGCGGGCGTGGGTAACACTTCATTACTTCATTCAATCCGGAAAATTAATGAATTTCCGATTTCAAGATTCTATGTATATATAGTTAGATTTCATCAGCAAATGGTTTTTGTTAAAGTTGTCTTGTATTGAATAATGCTTCGCAACGTTCATGATTTCGTAGCTTGGAGCTTCTATCTTATTTCATAAACCTGAGAAGTTTGAGGAATCAATAAAACAAAGAATGACTCTTAACACGAATATAGAACCAAGCAAATTGGTTAGTGTTGAGATAGGAACGATTGGTATTTTCATTTTTGGTTGTTTATTGATAATATCATTCGGTTGCTCTTTAGCAGTACACAATGTTTACTCAAAACGATTATTTCTGAGCATTGTACTATGTTGTTCGTGTGAGCTACCTCGATATATCGCATTAATAATTGAAAAAGGCTACATAAGTATAGGAGCTTATGTTGCTCACATGGTATAAAAAATATAAAGTATCAACTCTTCAACTCATACTTGATAAAACATTTTAAATATCATTTTCATATAGGCAGCTTCGGCGTTCTTTTTTCTAGCTTTCACCTTTGTTTGGTAAGTCGTATATTATATTTTCATAATATTAATATCATATTCTTGATTTATGTTAGTATTATAGTGTATATATTATCATATTAATTATTGTTATAGTTTCCTCCTTAATTATGCTGTTGAACATACAAGTACTGCTATTCATGTATCCATCAGCCAATCAATTGCAGAACAATCTTCTCTTTACGTATATTTGCATAAACTCATATTCAGTCGATACTCTATGATCATAATAAATACTTTATTTGCAATCCTTACTCTCATCACAAGTATATATTGCATATTATCGAAGAGTTTGAATGATTTCTTCGATAAAAGTGTAGTATATTTAGTTTTCACATTTGTTGATGCAGTAAAAAATGTCGTTTATGCGGTCGCACTATGTTATTTTGGTTGCATGTTACGGAAGCGAATCATGCGATTTACTAATCCACCTAATAAAAATAAGAATAATGCTTATTTTTCTGTGCAAAGATCAATATCCGGTAATAATAATCGAAAAACTGAAGAAGATCAAGATCTATTGACAATTCGTAGCATGCAAACTGCAGTTCACAGACTTTTAGTAATCATGATTATATGTTTGATTTGTTTCATGTTACGAGCTTTGATGTTAGTATACAAAGTCTTAATAATCGAAATAGATGATGAGACAAGTATTTCTTGGCTACCTGCTTACGGTAATTATCAGAACATAATATTATAAGAAAATATTTAAAAATGAAAATATTTTTTATATGTGTTTATTATAGGCCTTTTATGGTGGACTTTATCAGATTTTATTCCACGGTAAGTCATATATAATCCATATAATCATAACTCATTCTTCGTTTTCTCTTGTTTATGAAATAATAAATAATACCATTAATAATTATAAAATTAAATCATAAACTGAGTATAATCCTTCATTTTATACCTAGTTAACTGTTATGGAAGAACTATTATTGTGCGAATATTGCGATTTTTGTTAATTTATTATTTTTATTTATTATATGTACCATCATTATTATAGAGCTTTACCTATGGTAACATTTATCCGATATTTTGGCCCACGATTGAGTTTAAATTGGATTCATCTCTATTGGATACTAAATAAGTCTGCAACAAGCTCATCTACATCATACCAACGTGTAGGAAGTGATGAAAATGCAATGATTGATGGAAATAATAAGCATAATCCACTCGATCAAATCCTTTTAGATGATAATAGTGACGATGATTATGATGACATGGAGGATGACAGAGATCTTGAGAGTAAAGTAAGTTTCACTAGCAGTAATAGAGGAAGTATTGAGACAATTAATAATGACATACTAGTGACTACTGGTGCATTATCACCTCATAGTGGGAGTTATATTCATCATTCCTACCTGAGCGAAACCTTTGAATACATCAAAGATGCTCTGCAAGATAATTCGAGATATGACGAAATGGAGAAAAGTATGGGTACTAATAATGATATTAATGATAATGATACTGATGATGAAAATATGTTGATAGCAACCATAAACCCTTTTCTCACACAAAACTATACTAAAAAACTCGAAAAAACTTCAGTAAATAATGATTCGCAATAACACAAATAATAATAATGATAAAATAAAATTATCGTTGATGAACAACATCAGGATTCCATGAATAATATCCCACCAAACCATTAGGTTAATAACAGTAGTTCAAACATCACGAAACATACATCTGCATCTCCAAATAATAACAAAAAAATAGATTATTTTGATATATTTAAAATGGAAAAATAGAAAATGGCACAACAGATCATCCATTAATAATCTTTTTCAATGTTATATTTGATAATATTATTGACAAATATGCATAAATTAATAATGGACTCAATACGTTTATTCTTTTTATTTTCACAAATTTTATTTGATTTATTATATTTTGAAATGGATTATCTTTCTTATTCATATAATTTTTATTATTGTTATAATGATGATGTAAATTATTTCAATTGGTTTAAATCGAGCTGTTCTATGCTGCTAATCATTATTCTTCAGATTGAGTGAAATAATAATGTGAATTTCAGTATATTTCTGATTTGTATTTGTTATTATTCTAGTAATATTAGAATTGAAGTTTTGAATAATTCCAACTGAATATCAATAATTTTATAATTTTAAATCTGAATCTTTAATGGTAGTTTAGATCTCTTTTAGAATGGATAGTAATTAATTTTTGGATATCACGTAAGAGTCTCATATTGGTCCAGATAACATAAAATGATACAATTTGGGGCTATAAAAAATAAACAACCACAAATGGGTCCAATTCAGATGAGTTTATTAACTAGCAGATTCCTTTCCGTTGAATACTTAAAATAAAAATAATAAAATTCTAATGCCTCTAGTGTATTATGAGTAGGTAACCAACGATGATATGTTAGAATATTTTGCATTTTTTTACTCTTTGCCTTTTGTTAATTGCAACACATCATAATATCATATTACCAAAATATTTTGTGTATCATTCATTCCTTCATCATTCCTCTCCTCATACATTCATTTATTCATTCATTCAATCATTTATTCATTTATTTATTCATTCATTCATTCTTATATCGAATGAATGAATTGTGTTAGAGAGCAAATCGTGATTAAGAAAGTGTAAACAACTAGAAAACTTAACAGAGAGCCTTCGAGCTTTCTTATTATATACCGGTATATATATTATATTGATTCATTGATTCATTCATTCATACATACATACATTCTTACATTGAGGAATGAAGAAAACTAGAGCTATAGAGGGCTCTCTGTTAAGTTTTCTACTTGTTTAGAGTTATTTGATCATGATTTGCTAATCAAATATATTCATTCATTCATTTACTCATTCAAGTTTTTAACGACAACCCGTCGTTGGTGGGTTTCTATTTAATAATTATTTGTGTCGTATTGGTACAAACAAGTAAGAAAATCTTACTTCTATTTTGTTTGAATCACTTGTTGAGTTACAGTGCAATAGCAGTTAATTCGATATTGAAAGAAATACAGAAATAAATAAGCGATAGATAAAATAATAAAATAACAAATAGCAAATTGACAGTTAAAATGATAGCTGACGGCTCAGATAATGCTGCTAATTTTAAAGAAAAAAGTAAAGTACAGAGTTGTATTAAGGAAAAGGTAAAAATGGGATATATTTCTTCTTTCACTCTTCAATATAATAATATTATGATTTTATTTGTGACCATATTATTAATTGTTATAATGATCTATATCAGGCGGAAGAAGAAAAATGTGTAGTCGCTCAATATAGAACAACTTTGCAACAAAAAAATGAGTTTGCTGAATTTCTTCATAATCAAGATAAAACTGCAATACCCATTGAATGGGTAATTGATATTGCCGACGAATCTAACGGTTGGTTTTATGGTACAGCGTATCATTTTGATGATACAACCAATATGTTACACGTAATGGTACCAGATAAATTAAATCCTAGTTTCGATGGGAAAGTTTTATTAGATCATCGAACTGTCCACCTCATAGAATGTGTTGATGGTAAAACAGATGCACTATTTAATAAAATTGTTCGTGATAGTGTCATAAAAGTAAAATGGGATGTTGAATGGTTTGAAGAAGAACCTGAACTGCCTGCAACGAATCCGAATGATGGCAATAGTCCTAATGGAGGTACTTGGATATCATCTTCAGCTCGTTATTATATTAGAATGGCAAATCAACTACTGGTTGAAGATAAAGATTTTGGTCAAGAAACACGTGGGTTTGTTATTTTAACTTGTGATTTAAATCTTAAACTCGTCAACTGCAATAAGAATCGAGGTATGTTAAAGCTGATATTAACAAATAATGAATTAATTCAAAATTAAATAATATTTATATTTATTTATTGACCGATTCTATTGTAGGTATAGAAGATTTTAATAGACTTATAAATGAAAATATTGTTTTAAGTACACCTGAAACAGCTGAGGCTGCGAGAGTATCCGTTTCGTCACCTGGGGCAAGTACTCAATTGGGTCTGGCGGAGGGTGAGCGTTGGGCAAACAAAGGCGATAATCGCAGTAAACTAAATGGAGCACAACCTGCTGGTACATCTTATAATAACAATAATTAACTTTTTATTTTATCAATATTCTAACTTAATGATTTAGCTGAAAAAGATGGGATATCTTTACGTAAGCTTTCAGATATGGCTCGTGGCTTACGAGAAAATATTAATGATTTACTCGATGATCGTGAGAAAAGTAAAAAGGAAAGTGTTGAGGTGGTGAAGTTGTTTGAATCATTTGCTTTGAACGGTGATTTGGATTGTGGTTTAAAACTTGTTGAACGATGTGCTCAAGTTCGCGTTAAGATTGAGAATAGAGAGTCTGTAACTGATAAAGAAGATCAGGATGATGATAAGATCGAAGTCACTGCTGAGGACACATGGTATTTAGCTCAAAAAATTGAAAAAACAACAGCTAAATTATTCAAGTCAGGTGGTGAGAATGTGTCACCTAGTGCTGAAGAAGAAATTGAACACTTGAAAAGAAGTCTAAAAAAAGTAAAAAAAGAATTAGAAGATAAAGAAAAAGAGTTGAGCAGTTTTAAACGAGGAAATTAATTCGTTTATTATGATGATCATTATATGCGATAAGATTCCCAATCCTAAATTATATTTTTCTAATCTCATTCGTCAATATGTATATATTAATAAATATTTTCGCATTAATTGATTCAAAGGGTATTTTAATTGATTATCATGTAATTTATAGAGTTTCTTAATAAACATCCTCGTTTCTAAAGATTTTTTATCTTTTTTTTTTAAATATATCGATCATCAAAGCTTTGAAGAACGACAATTCTAGTGTCAACATAAAACCAAGCAAATAAAGTAAGTTGCAACAAACTCATAATCTAATGACAAATCTAATTAGCTATAAAAAAATTAGTCCTGAAACATAAACTGGAATTCATCAATTAATTAATATATTTTCCTGCTGGTTGCTGTACGGTGGACGGTGGACGGTGGACGGTGTGTGTAGAATAATAAAAATCCATATTATATATAATATTATGAATTCGTTCAATGGAGGAAAATGAAAATTTATTCAATGATGAGACTGGCAATAATATTATCATCACTATACTTACAACAGAAGATGAATCTTCAGGTGCGGTAATAGCTTATTACTTATGACAAAGTTAAAGTACAGTATGAATACAGTTAAATACAGTTATGAAATATATTACACCCGTATATTGTGATGTCTCATTGTCACAATATTTTATTCTTTCTTATATTACCTAATCTATATTCACCATACCTAATATAATTTGCTAAATTATAAATGGTCCACTGCATAACTTACGTATTTTTAATTTTTTTCTTTGTGTAATTATCATTCTTAGAGGTTAATGTGAAAAGAAGTTCGTCTTTGCTTTCTTCCGATGTGAGTGCCTCACCAGAAATGATACCAAATTCATTAGAACAATATGATAAAGCTTCAAAAAATTGTGAAACAAACCTCACTGCAAATCCATTGTTTGACGATTCCAGAAGCTATCCATTTCTTCCTGAGTTGGATAAAATTGCAACTATACCTCCTGACGACGATTCTTCTCAAGGTAAACTTAATTCAAATTTTTACCTTCATATTACAGTATAAAGTGTGAGTTATTCGTTTATGTTAAATGAAAGCTTGCTTTTCCTATACATATTGCTAACTGCATCTCCATGCTATTTTCGTATCCTCGTATATATTCTTTATTGTATACAATTCTGTAATATCACAAAAGAAAACTAGGGACATATTCATAATGAAGCATCAAAATAGTTAGCGACAACAATATCTGGAAATAATAAAACCAGCAATATTATATTTTTCTTTGTGTGCCGTAGTACTTACTACTTATTTTTTATCGACTCAGATACTGTTTTGCAAAACTCCAATCATCCTTATTCTCCACAGCCATCGCAGAGTATAAGTCTTCCTCTGAATTCGTCAGATCAGCATTCAAGTATTCCGACTTCTGTTAATGACAAAATATTATTTGAATGGAGTAATGGAGAACATAAAAATGATAACGAAGTATTGGACATGACCAAAGAAAATATCGAGCCCAACTTATTAGCTGTTAAAGGTAATCTATTTGTTTTGCATGTTTCAGTTTTTCATTTATTCTTTAACATTTTCTCATTAATTTCTTCTCAGACAGTAAATATACCAATAGAAAACGAACCATGGAGGCAGATTTTAATTTAATTGAGTTGATCTACGTGTGCAGAGACACTCCCACAGTTGCATTCTTGGTAATGGTGGTTTTATGGCAAAATGGGATGTTTCTGTATTTACTTTTCTTTTCTATTTTTGGTCAAAATCATCAACATTGTTCGACATCAGATTTTTATTTTTTCAGTTTTCTTTTTTCACCAGTATTAAGTTTCATAACAATCATAGCAGTGATAAAGAAGTTGTCATTAAAATCTCTGGATCATTTAAATTTTGAAGGTGGAAATATTATCTCTCGTGCAATAGGACGACATACATATTCAAAATTAGATAAAGAAGAAAAACATAAAGAAACAACAAGAAGAAGAGATCGGATTGTGATTGGGGAGATCATTTGTTCAATAATTTATCTAGTGACTATAATAGTATTGGTTTCTAATCAATCGAACTTGTTTGATGTGTTGAAAAGTTTCTTCGTTTTACATCTTTTGTTTTTATCTGATTCTTCTGTTGGGAAGGTATTTGTACCTTGTCTGAATCATGAAATTATTGAAGATCTTGTAAATTATCTGAATATTTACGAGGATAATCATATCGAATCTGCAACACGAAAAATAAACATTATTACTTTTGGTACTATTTTGTTTATAATCGTTTTGGTTTTGACGGCTTCGTTTAAAAATTTATACTGCAAATAAACTATACTGCAATAAATTATCGTTTTAAATATATCTTATACTCTTTTTTTGAATTGTGCAAACCTCATTAATCAATTTTTGTTTGTTTCACTTTTGGAATTTCCATACCGATAGAAAAAATAGTTAATCACAAACTCTTCGAAAAAGAAGATGTCTAGAAATAGGAAATTTATAGAGCAATCTGTTCCTACTTCTATTAATTACAATACTATTGTATGCTGCATTTGATTTAACTGAAAAAGATTCGATACAGTATCGTGACATAAAGGCTGAGAATAGAGAATCTGTAACTAATAAAGAAGATCAGGATGATGATAAGATCGAAGTCACTGCTGAGGAAATATGGTATTCAGCTCAAAGATTGACAACAACTAAGTTATTCACGAAAGAATTGGAAGATAAAGAAAAGAGGTGAGCACTTTCGAACGAGAAAATTAATTCGTTTACAATCATAATCACTATATTATACAGTACCATTATATAAAATGATCTCATTCGTCCATTAAGTAAATAATTTAATTCCACTAAACATATTTAGGCTTCTAATTAAGTTGTCATGAGATTATTTTAATTGATTCATTATCATTTAATTAAAAAATCAAAATAAACATTTCTTATAGATAAATTGATTAACACTAATATATCCAAGCGGATACGATCATCAAAGAAAGAATAAAAGAAGATACCATGAAAATCATGAATCGATTTAGAATTAAGCCTCCAGCTTGGAACAAAGAATGAACAATTCGAGTGCCAACATAAAACCAAGCTAATACAGTTTGTAAACTTGTGCCCTTTTGAGTGACTTTGAAATAAAACACTATAGCATAAAAAATTGTGGGTTGTTCCATAAGATGATTGTAGTTATCAGCCACATTTTTTGCATATGGAGACATAAAACTATTAAACTTTTCTTTTGTCATATTATCTTCCATTTTAATCCTTCTCTGAATTACGATTGGAATGCGAATCGAATACAACCATAACATCATAATCATTGACCAGCTAATTAAAACCAACGCTGGTGAAGTTATATCTTGAAAGTCAATCATTAAACTATAAGCTGGTGTGTTATGTTAACCTGTAAATAAAAATCAGTTTATAGAATGAAGAAATAGTGACATATTGTTTTAATTGATTGGTCATTGTTAATTTAGTTAATAGTATATTGCAACATCTCATAACAACAAATTTAATTAACCCATAAGACCAACACAGTCATTGAACACAGTCAATTCACAAAAGTTCCATTAACAAAACGCGTCAATAGACTAATATGATAAGCAGTCAATGGAACTTTGCGTTCAATGGTTGTATCATTTTGTTAAACTTATTATATTGGGATATAATTACATCAACTAAAACAGTTACGGGGGTTACGGGTCAGAGATATTTCAAAAATAGAACGCAAATAATAAGAGAGGCAATAAACTAAAATTACCTAATAAAGGAGAGATAATCAGATGATTTTTCAATCTCACCACAGAATAATTAAGTAATAAGTAATATCACATGCATTTTCAAATCAGAAAGTCGGGGAAAAGATATTATATAAAACAATATTATGTAGCTTTATTCTTAATAATTTGTTATCTCACAATTTAAGAACTCAACATCATAAAACAAAGCAGCAATGAAGAAAATGAGTCACCGGGTCACCGGTGCACCTAAAAGCAAATTGTGATATACAGTAGAAGGAAAAATCATTTTACGGTAATCTCTCACCTTTCAATCATAATTATGATGACACTGTGTCCACTGTGTGCATACAACACAAAAACAACTATTATTAGTTATGAATGTGGAATGAATGTATGAATTATTTGGAATGAATTAATGAATGAATTAATAAAAATTAACGGAGCAAATCAAAAAGGTGCAACTAGACAAGAGGAAAAAGCTAC
>VKHH01006069.1:0-28212 GCA_015144975.1 Epipyxis sp. PR26KG | reverse complement strand
TATCGTGGATTATCATTTGCTGTGAAAAATAAACATACTATTCCGTTAACATTTCAAATCGATTGTAGTGAAAGTAGTAATGTTATTTCTCATCGCTCTTCCATGGCACATGAAGAGACAATCTTACCGTTACAATACAAAGTGATGCATTATTTAGTACCAGAAGATGATGATAATATGTCTGATTGGAAATGGGCTTATTCTGCTAGTTATTTATGGAATGATGATGATGATGAAGAAGAATACGAAGATCAACAGTAATTACCATGATCAGGTATATTATAAATATATTAATTATTACATGTTATTTCAATTAGAACCCGTTCGATATTTCTGTGAAATTCTGATTAGGGATTTTCAAGGCTGCATGTTTTAAACTCCGGCCTGAATTTTCAATTAATTTTGAGGGCCACTAAAAAACGATTCCGCTGGATTAGCCGGAGAAAATGTGTTCTGAATGGCACCGTTGGGTGAATGCTCGTGGAATGAAAAATCAACTAGCATTAGTGTATCCCAGTGGTTTTCTGGCTTTTGAACGGGTCCTAATTTATTTATTCAATTTATTCGCTAATTAATTCATCATTTATTATGATAATAGGTTTTCACACTAACCATCATATGATGGTGTATGTTTCATTCCCTTCAAGAAATGGTGTATTATTAATTTCCGAGGATATAAGAATAAGATATGATGACTTTATTGAGCAATTATTAATGTGAATTTGATTTGAAATTATTTTTTTTAGTTGACATTATTACAATATATTATACAATATATATATATAATATATATATTATTACAGTTTTTTTTATCTTTTTACAATACAACGCTTTGATACTTTTTCGTTATTTTTATTTTGTTAATAGTTTTTAAAGATTTTTTTGAGTTTTTTACAATAATTATATCAAAAAGAAAAATAATTGTTTGTTATAAACTACTTTGTAATGATTTTCTTCAATTTATTTTTAATTTATACACTACACTGAAAACAGTGCTTGACATCAAGTTGATAGCTTATCCAGGTTATATACATTCTGCAATATTTAGAATATTATTGAAAGTATTAAAATTACTCTGGAACAACATTATTTTATCTAGTTTAAGACATTGTGGTATTACTTTACATAGTAAAATTGAGATCATATAAATATGATTATTTAATGATATTCTCAGAAAAAATATCAGAAATATATCGATTATGACAATAATCAGCGCTTAGCTGTGAAAAAGTTTTATAATAATTAATGAAATTAAAATATAAAATCAGAATAAAATGTATAATTATGAACATAAAAAAATCTTAAACGAATATAATAAATAATAGTAATAATAATATTATAATAATCACAAAAACACTTTAATTGACTGCTGAATGGATTGTCTACATATTGGACATGATTGTAATGTGTTTTTCATTGAATTTAAGGGTGAACAATCTTCACAAAGGCATAAATGCTTACAAGGCAACAAAACAACACATTTCAAATTTTCCAAACAAATGCAACACAATCTTGTTTCATCATTCTTGCCATCTTCTTGTTTGGTTTCATTATTATTATTATTTTTATAATTGTTATTATTAATGGCATCGCTTTCATGATACTGCTCATTATCGAGAAGGAGTAGCTCCGGAGTTGATACACGTGGTATATTCGAAGGTGTGATAGCAGCTGTTAATAATGATAATTCGCGGGGGAAGAAATGTGGGACAGGGATATCCCGGGAATGCACAGATGGTGCTGAAGACATAGTCGGAGACATAGCATTTACTATGCTTTGATTGTGATTATTATATTGTGATAAAAAAGAAAAGTTAGAATTACTTCGATTATTATGAATAATAATATAATTGTTTTCCATCATAGAATCAGAAATATTATTATTATTATTATTATTATTATTATTATCGTCATCATTATTATTATAATATATGCGATAAGATTGATTATATTGATCATAAGCTTGTGCAATCACATCATCTTTTTCTTCAGCTTCATTTACTATACTATCATCAAAATGGTTAATTATGTCAGCCGATATCATATTATTATTACTATTGTCATAATCATTATTACTATTATCCTGATCATTATTAAAAACATTGTCATTATTATGATTATTATTGCTATCATTATTATAACTATTATCATTATCAATAAGATCATCATCACAAGCCATAGTCATACTGACTGGCAAAAATAATTCAGAAATATTAGTATTCATGATAGATATTTCATAATCAGGACACATGGTGGAAAGAAAAACATAATTATTATCTATTGAAATGTTATTAAATGTATAAATAATTTCATGATTAATTAATAAATGACAATACCCTAAATCAGATGATACATCTAAAAAGAATGAGATAATGTCATGGATGTTTAACGAACGATAGTATTTATTGACAAGTATTCCATTTGACCATATTTCTGATGGAAATATATCAGAATGACGATGACTTATGATACCCCAGGTGTTAGGTAACCTTCCAATTAGGTTATTAATTTCTGATAAAATAGTTTGATTATTATTATTGTTATTATTATCATTACTATCACAATAATTGGTTGAAAATCCAATAGATATGGAATCATTATGGTTCTTCGTTGAACTAATTATCATAGAAAATGAATAAATTAAATTATTATTACTGCAATTGTTGGGATTACAGGAAGCAATCACAATAGGATATAGCATATCTATATCATTATGAGTACTACCACTATTATTATTAAAATAATAACCATTATTATAATCACTCATAAAAATATCATTATTATAATAGTAATAGTTTTTACTATTTTCATCAAAATATTTATTATTTGAAATCAATTTGACATGATTATAATAACTTTCTTGTAACAACAATCCATTATTTATCATCAAAGATGATGTAAATTGCAGATTTTTATTTGATAGCACAGTATTCCATGATTTAATAATATTATAATTACTAGAATTCGAGTTGTTAATTTGATAAAAATTATCATGATAAGAATGAATTGATTCAAAATTATCATATTGTTCATGTGTTTGAATTTCATTTGTATTAAAAATATAATTATTATCACCATTGTTTTTTGTATTGTTAATTATATTTTCTTCTGATATACTTTCAACATAAACCTTATCATTATTATAGATATTGGAATTGCAATTATTATTTTGCAATTTATTCATATCAAATGAAGGAATAACTTTGTCAATCAAATCCGTAAACAAAGCATTCATCGCTTTCATATTATTATTAACTTCAATTACATCAGATTCTTGTTGATGATTGATGCACAGATCATAGTATAAACGTAGTTCCAGTTGATCATAATATGGAATAATGAAATTTTTGGTAATATCACTCAAAAACCAGTAAACTATTTCAACGGTATTATCGCTTTTCATTATCAGTGGATTATCAATAAATGATTCAATAGTTGCAAGGAATAAATCAGTAAGCACTTTTATCTCTTCTCCTAATATATGTGAACTATTCAAGTTAGTATTTTCATATAACTCATCTTCCATAAAAATATCCTTGTTGTCCTCTTCTTGCAATTCGCGTGAATCAATCAAATTATCAGATTGGTCAATGCTAACACCTCCACCCATTTTCTTAATCCCTCATATTATTATTAAACCCATCTTTTATAGCCATATCTAATTTCATTGGTCGCTGTACGTTGTACATTGTGTACCGGTAGTAAACTTTTATATATATATATTATATCTATTCCAGTATTATCATTTTAATTAAGTTATCATTTTATCCACCCATAATGAATGAATGAATGAATATAATACAGTCGACTATTGTTTAAATAAACTTTTTGATATAAAAGAAAGAAAGAAAGAAAAAGAATCTCTCCTTGAAATCGCATCTTCAGACTTAATCATAAAAAAGATCAACGGTGTCTGGTAGAACAATCTAGTTGTTGAAGACAGTGTAAAAATGTAAAAATAGATCGATATTCTTTGTGTTGGTAGTAAAACAGTTCCAAAAAGTGTTATATTTTCTAGTATATTGTTGCTGAACTTACTGTATAAGGACAATATAAAACAGAACTTAGACCTCGAAAATCGCTTGATAAATTGCCCCCTTGCCACTGAAATAAGGTTTAATAATATAGGTGTTTTGTTTATAATGAACCCTTAATATAAAACCGCTTATAATTAATTAAATATAACTATACCAATCTACAGTATTTATCCTTACTAAACCCCATCGAAGGCTTTCCAACAAGTCAATTGAATGTAACTCATATGAAAATAGTTAATCATGGATACCAAAAATATAAAATATTCTATAATTATCCCATCATTTATATTAATCAATTATAACTATATATATATATTTACAGTATATCAAACTAATATACAGTCTATTATATACTATGAATCTCTATATATATAATCTTACCCATAAAATATGGGGAAAAGTAAGACCAACTTCGATTGGATCGTAGATATTGCACATTTATATTAAGGGTTAATTATTATAAACAAAGCATCTATTATTATACCTGATTCAATGACAGCGGGAATTGATACATTATTGTATTATTGCAACAATTATAAAAATCTTAATAATACATTTAAAGAACATGACTACAATCAGATTATATTATAGTGAACGAATGTGAGTGTCGCAAAAATATTAAATAATTTAATTATCTTAATAAATTAACTTGTATTTATAAAAAATAGTTATTAACAGCTACTACTACTCAATAAAATAAATAAATAAATAAACAAACGTTTCTCCACAGTTAATGTTATTTATTCTAATTGTGTGTTATAAAGCATAATTAGGTATCTTCGTTTAGGTATAACATATCTTATCAGTGTGATACTAAACAATTATGATATGAAAAATACTAATGATATCAACCTTTTTTTAAAAAATTATAGTGATTGAGTTATTTAAACGTAATACAATATAAAATACATTATTGATTAGAATTCTGCAATCATAATACATTTCATACATTATAATAGTGTATATAACAGGTAATGAAATACTATACAAAACGTTGTGGAAATAATCCACAAGAAAATTCTATTTGCAAATGCATGGTTTGTTGTTTGTTCTATGAGATGGAATAAATATTTATTATTTCAATTATGATCATTTTAATGGGTAGATGATATTGAAGAATTAACATATTTTTGGATACTTTCCGACAACTTAAAATGAATAATATATTCAGAATATGAGGTATGAAATGCATTGTTATGACTTTAAAATAAATCCTTCGAATGCATGATTTCATATGGTAATTAAAATATAATAGTGTATAGATGTATAGAATGATGATGAATCGATCAATCAATTATCATCCAAGTTATCTGGATGGTCATTATTCGTAATATGATTATTTATTATTGATCGCTGATATCCATTCACTGCAGATGAGGAAACATATGAAGAAGGAAGTGTAATAGAATCATTCAACACGTAAACAGATGATGCTGGAGTTAAAACTTTTTCCGCCGGAGAAAATTTATTAGAATAAAAGTTATTGTCATCGAATCCATTTGATTGTTTTGAATTATTTTTTATCTTTTGTAAATGATTACTATTGTTATTATTATCATCTGTTACTAAATCAACCAGTACATAATTAGGTCCAACAATATCTAAGCAATGTTGGGGAGCAATTTGAGCAATGAAATCCAAATGTTCATTCATAAATTCTAGATTTCGTAATAAGTATGAGTGATTATTTGTAACCACTTCAGATAATATAGACAAAATATTTGTATTATTTTGATATTTTGCTGCATTTTTTGAGGATATTTGCTCATTTAATTGTAAATTATCTAGTGATAAATTTGCAGTATATGATAAAAACTTCTCTTTTATTAACATATTTCCAAGAATATTGGAATCTAAATAAGATGTAGTTGGTGTACTGCTTAATGAATTGTAATGAGTATTATCAGGAACAATATTTGTGGGTGGACTACTGAATGAATTGTGAGCGCTAGTGTTGATTGCTGTCCCGTTAAAACCAAGAGATGGAGTTCTGATATAATCCAGTTTCCCGTTTGTGTTGTTACCATTATTATTGCTCGTTGAGAAAGATAGTGATTTTGCTTTTTGGGCTAAAGTCAGTTTTTGAAATTCATGGATTTTCCCACTTCTTGCAGGAGAAGCTATTGACCCATATCTCATACCTGCCGAAGATACGCGAAACATAGCATTACTATAACTTCTACTGCGACTATTCCCTCGACTATCACTTCGAGTATTATATATTCCATTGTAGTTAGTTGGTGGAAAATATATAGGAATTACACTGGCTTCGAATACTTTACATATATTTTCCATTTCTTCTTGAACTTTGAATGCATTCGAACTTTTCATCATTTCTGATTTAATTATTTTTAAATTGTTACTTTCAACTTCCAAAAATTCTTTTATTATGCTGTTGTCTGATGGTAGTGTGCTAATCAATAAATCTAAATATTTTTGTAATTCTTTTAAACGATTTTGAAGTAAATTATCATTTGATAGCCACCACGACACTTTCACAGGAAATTTAAAGTTGGTGATATTTTCATCTAATTGTGATTGTTTACACAAATATCTGTGAAGATGTAAAAAATGACTGAATCTTTTCTTTATCGACCATTGCCTTCCATGAAATGATACTACTATATAATATTCTATGTGTCTTGTTCTTGCATTCTTTGAATATTTTTGAATATGTACTGATACGGTTGACATTCCTGCAACAGTTGGACAGTAAGCAGTTGGAATTAGTTAGAATAACAGAATTAATCTATTATTATAAAAGATATATTAGTCTATTAGTCGGTAATAAGCGTTACGGAAATAGCATAAAATTATTCGCATGCCTCGCTGTCCAGTCAAATGCTCGTCAAAAATATTTTACTCCACTTTCTTTCGGCATAACTTTTTAATCTACATGCAATATGTTATTCATCATACGGACTACAATTCCATATTTCCGACAAATCTGATCCATATTAAAAGTCCGTCATTTAATATTGGGTTTAATTGTTATTATTTTCTACTTTCTGTGGATAAAATATATAGAAACAAAATACAAGTACGAAAAATTGTAAAATTGACAACCTATATATATATATTATTATTATTATTGTACCGGTAAACAAAAATTAAATGTTTATTAATTAATTAATTAATTCATAATAATGGTGGTATAGTTATAATTGAGCAACAGTTCAATCTAAGCTTGTTTATTATGAAACGAAATCACTTTAACTTGCAACTTGAAGGCAGTTGAACTCGTTCAATATATACTCTAGATCAATAGATGTCTGTTTCAAATAACATATAACATAGAGCCCTATAAATATACTGTATACTTATATTTGAAGAAAAACATGAGTTGTGATAATAGGCCTATTATGGTAGGTTACGCTCTGAATGCTAAAAAACTTCGAAAAAGTTCACCTTCATCTTCTATAAAGAAAAACGATCAAATTCATTCTAAAAACCAAAATTTATTAAGCGGTAGTGATGTTGAAAGAAAAGACAACAATAAAATAATTAAAGATGAGATTTGTGCGGAAACTGAAGTTATGACAGTTAAAAATTGGAATGGTGGTGGTCTAGCGGATATTTTACTAGATTATCCACAAGAAGGAGTACAGTTTCTAGCATGGAACCATGACGTTAAACTTGAAGAACAGCCATTATTCGATGTTATTATACATAAGTTGACAGAAGACATTGACAATAAGGAATCACTTCAAAAAATGAAAGCTTTAGAAGAATATCTACTTCGATATCCCAAAACAATAATAATTGATCCAATAGATTCGGTGCGAAACGTCATTAGTCGGGCAAGGACCTGCTTTCATTTGGAAGCTATTCAAAATAAATCTAAATCGCTGCTGCAACCAAATTATTTTGTTTTGGATAACTTTACCTCAATCGAGCAGGTGGAACAAAAGCTGATTGATCACCATTTGCATTTCCCAATCATTTGTAAGCCTATTCAAGCCTGTGGAACTCTTCAATCTCATAGTATGGTAATATTAGTTTATGCTTTATTTTAATTACTTTTAATATGATTTGTATTTTTGTTAATACAGATTGTTATCGTACAAGTAGAAGATCTTGTGCTACTTCAAAATTATACTCCTTGTGTTATTCAACAATACTATGATCATGATTCGGTACTATACAAGGTCTATGTTATAGATAAAGAAGTTACTGTGTTTCGACGCAAATCCTTACCAAATTTAGAACAATTTTACCCACTTGATTCCAAAAATCCTATTCTAAAAAGTGTTCCGTTTGACAGCAGACACAATTATCCAATCCTTAGTGATTTTGTTTCTTCGTCATATGCAAACGAAGTTGAACGAAATTCCCCTACATCATTTATTTCTTTACCCCTCTTCGTGTGCTCATCTTACGATCCAACGGGAAAAAATGCTTACAGTGAAGAATTAAAAATAAATTCAGTTCCAACTATGAAGAATTTATCCCATTCTTCTTTAAAAAAATTAAGTAAATTTTCCGACAATTCGGAATTGTCAGACAGCTCGATTTCTTTAGGTACGTTGACACAATAATAAACCACACACAAAAGCTTTTCTAAAATTTTATAAAATCATGTTTAGAATCGTTTCAAAATGCTGCTAATGCTATTCGAGAAGAATTTGGATTAACACTATTTGGATTTGATGCAATATTACCTACCAAACACGATAATTTTAATCTGGACCATTGTAAAAGTTATGATAATCCAATTGAGCGACCATCAGAAATGGGCAGTTCTTTAATTTCTGAATCTTCCATTTTTGTTATTGATGTTAATTTTTTTCCAAGTTACAAAGAAGTACATGATTTCCCGTCAAGATTAAGGAAATATTTGCGAAGTAAAGCAACAGTCACTTGATTGAACAAATATTTCAGTTTTAAGATTTTTTTTTAACATTAATTTAAAAATGAAGAAAATTTTAAAATTAATTGTTTGATTGTATTTTTTGTCAACTAGTATTTTTGAGACTATATCAATATCTTGGAAAATGTCTTTTATATTCTTTGTATAATCTCAACAACAATAAAGTCCGTGAATAGCAAAAAAAGAAGTTGATCCGTTGTATTGTTAATTTACTATATTAAGTATTATGTTTCTTGTGGCTTAAAAGCGAAACAGGCAACAGGTATGCAACTTTGGAGCAACTTTATAATTTACAACTTAAGTATATTTTCAAAACGATCCACTAACAATATAATTGTTTTGTGTAATCCATTGTAAGACCTTTTTTGGCCGTTAAGAGAGGCTCTATTTTATTTTTTGTATCTTATTCATCTTTTCTAGATTTACTTGATGGTATTATTTGCTAAGTTAATTCATGATTCATCTCAATTCATTCATTCATTCATTAATTGATGGAATTCCAGCAGGAAATTGCAGTTTGCAACGCAGGAATGGTGACGTTTTCAGGAATTTTATTTAAGGGGCTTTTCCGGATTTCAAAAAATTATCCTTACACTTCAATAGCAACAAGAAAAACAAGCTTATTATAAAAGTTGTTCTTGAATATTCTGTCCGAGATAATGTTTTCTGCGCTAGTCCTTTTCTCTATTGTTTCATCAATTGCTGCATTTACTCCTTTGAGTAATGGACGCCTATCTTCTTCCTCATTGAAAATGGGATTTGAAAAGGTACAATGTACAGTGATACTACAATTAATAACAAATTTATACGTTTAATTGTACAGTAACAGTATTTTTGAATAGTACATGCACTGTTTAGTTGTATTTGTGGCTTCTCTTTGATGTTTGCATTGTAACATTCATTTATATGTTTTTGATTTATGTATGATGTATGACCAAACTCAGCTTCACTAAAATATTAAAATATTATCTTGTTACTATTCAATAATATTTGATAACGATATTTCGATATTTCTCTATCGTTCATTTCTTTGCATTTAAAGACTAGCTAACTTGCCTAGAGAAACGCAGTAAAACGTATTTAGCTTTTATGCAATCATCTTTATAATTTAATGTATTTCATACACAGGAAATTGGAGCCCAACCTCCTCTTGGTTTTTGGGATCCGTTGGGCTTGCTCAAAAATGCCGATCAAGAACGATTTGATACTTTACGAAAGTATGAAGTTAAGCACGGCCGTGTTGCTATGCTTGCTGTCTTAGGTAAATTATCAATAGTTTATTTATTCCATATCTTAACGTTTAAATGCAGGTTTTGCTGTGTACTCAATAATAATTGTGATATATTTTCTTAATTCAGGACATATTGACACAACTGCTGGTCATCGCGCAGCTGGAGATATTGCATTTGGCGTTCCATTCTCGTCTGTCAAAAACGGACTTGGTGCTTTAGAAACTATCCCTGCTTGGGGAATTGCTCAAATCATCTTATTCGTTGGCTTATTGGAATACGGATTTGGTTACCAAGAAAAGAACATCGCTGACGAATGCACAAATAGGTACTAATTTTATTTTCATACAAAAAGTTTTGAAGATTATATTGGTACTTTTCTTAAATATGATAGAATGAAGGAATGGGGATGGAGTGAAGCTACACAAAAAAATAAAGCTGCAATTGAATTAAATAATGGCCGTGCAGCTCAAATGGGTATTCTTGCATTAGTTGTCCATGAGAAACTTGATGGTCATCCTTATGTACTCAACGGCCTCTTTGGAGCTCCTGTACCATTCAACTAAACATCTTTTAATGCATGCAAACTTTGAAGATAAAAACATTTACTGCTAAAAAAGCGGTTTTTGTAACCTAAGAGAGATTGTAAACCTTAATGTGATATTTTATATCACGTTTCGTAAAAAGTAACACATTAATGTTTTAATCACAAACTCACCAAATAAATTATTTTGTATTGCTCACCCGCAAATATTGAAATGGAATAAATAAACATCCCATATCATATTTAGTTTTCTCCATCTTTCAATAAAACCACTCCCATACTAGATAGTACTAATGGAGAGTAATTATCAGCTTCAAAAAGTTCGTATTACATGAATATTTTTTATACAGTAGTTGTACTAAGGTACTGAAGTTATTTTATTTGGGGTTTTATTTTTAAGAAAAACAGAAACAACAACAGCTTTCATTCAATCCATCAACAAAAAGTAGGCTCTAGTTAATAATAAATAAATTAAGGGAGGGTAATAAAGGGGCTATTAAAAAAGTTATAACTTTTGGACAGTCGTAATTTAATAAAATATTGTTACCATGCATTCGTACATTATTTTTATTACGAGTAACAAGAATAACTCTCTATTTATTCGATATTCCGTTACTTGCAAATGCAAATAGCTTTTATGATACTTTGACATTGATGTTTTAAATTTTTAGTTATATTATATTGATTATTGGTTGATATCAATATTTTTATATTTTTATAAACCCATTTCTATTTAAAGATAGAACCATTCATCAGCTTTAAATTGGTCAAGATATTTATATTAGCCAAACGGAAGACCTTCCAACATTCAACGTTTACCAATCAGGTTTTGCTAAGAACTAAGAACTAGTAAACGGAAGATTATTGTTTATTATTATTGCTGATGTTTATTAAAACTTTCTATGTCATCTACTACAATTATTTTTAAAGTATGGATTTATTTAAAGTTGTTACTTGTCGAAAAAATACATGCATGTTGATAATATTATTATTCTTTTCATATTTTGTTTCAATCACTACATAACCATTAACAATGAATTACTGGCTTATATTCCTTCTACTGTATCTTGTATTTTGTTGAAAGCAGGTCATTAGTTTCCTAATTATGACATCAACACTCTCTGTTATGAGCGAGGAATTACTTCGTGTATTATTGGCACAAGAGGATGGTTTATCTGATGAGCAACTTCAGAGCACATTTGGAGCACAATACACACAACTACCTCCAGCAATCAATGAACTTCTCAAACTGAATCGCATTCAACTATTCACTCAAAATGGTGGAATTGTTTATAGAGCAATGAAAGAGGAGACAGCAGTGAAACTAGAAGGATTAGGGTTAGTAAATTAGAACTATATTTTTATTACGTTTTTAATCAATAATTTTGTAACACTATTATTTTTATGCACATAATCATTTTCTATTCTACTCTTCAGTTCTGATCAAATGCTAGTCTATCAAACTTGTCAAAGAGCAGGAAATAAGTAAGGATGCTAATTAACTTATTATTACTCATAATAACAAAACCAATTTTATGAAGATGACTGGAAATAGTTAAGATTTTCTCCACAAAAATTTATATGAAATAGTATATGACAAAAATTATACCATTTTTATTTATTAGAGGAATATGGAAAAAAGATATTCGAATTGCAACTAATATTCAACAGGAAAAAGTAACTAAAATTTTAAAAGTTTTAGAACAAAGAAATTTAATTAAAGGGATTCGTTCTGTTGTTAACAATTCTAAAATATTATATATGCTATATGAAATGGTACCAGCAAAGGAAGTGACAGGTGGTCCATGGTATTCTGATCATGAATTTGATCATGATTTTGTATCAGCACTAAGTGATTTTATAGTAAAAATAGTAGAAAAGCAGAATATTGTGGATTTAACTGGTATTTGTGATAAGATAAGAATAAGTGGTATATCGAAGGTATAATATACTGGAATATATATGGTATCGAATCTTTCAGAATAATAATAGAATATTATGTAACCTACTGCAAATAATGTTTATTATATTCTAATGGGATATATATTTCATTCATTTATGATAGGTAGAATTATCAATTGAAGAGATCGGACAAGTGGTGAATACTTTGGTATATGACGGAAGATTAGAAGAGGTAATTACATTAATATTATTGAGATTTTTGATTATTATTTAAACAATAATATTATTTACATCATTTGAGTTCTGGAGTTCTGTACTGAACAACAAAACAAAATTTTTTATGTAAAAGTTAAGATTATTCTTCTATTTTATTATTTTAATGCTTTATTAATTTATTCATTTGCTTCTATCATAATAGAAATTGTCTTTAAATGTACTAATTGACTATCATTATTTTAAGGTTCAAAGTTCTGTATTATTGATGACTGGTTATGCTACAACTAAGAAAATGTTCAAAATAAATCGTAATATAAATCCTCCGAATTTTCTTACTGCAACTCCATGTGGTGTATGTCCTGTTTTGTCACAATGTGTTGAAGGAGGAGTTATATCACCTACAAACTGCCTATATATGGATCAATGGCTGGTGATGCCTGCTGAAGATTATTCTTGGTGAAAAAAGATTTCTCAATGGAATTCACAATCATTCATTCAACCACTCGTTGATAAGAACTGATTTGTTCGTTTGAAACTAAATGAAGAGTCATTACTGCTTCATTATGGAAAGTTTCAATTTTTTATTAAGCTTAAGAATTTCAACTTGACTGGCGAAATCAGTTTGGTTCTGAAAAAGTCAATTGCACTTCTATACACACAAATTGAAAAATTGAATTTTTAACATAAAATTGTTTTTAACGATAAAGAGATACTATTTCCTATTTCACATCATGCATATTAGTTTTAATAAGCTTTAACAATACTAAGCAAATATAATATACACATGTACTTTAACTAGCAAGTGAAAGGTATGTATTCCATCCTATGGACACTGCATTAACAAAGAGTACTTGGAAATCTACTGGAATTAATTTGAAGTTGATTGCTTGAGCAACAGTCCAGAGACACTCATTTGTTTTCAACACATCAAAGTAACAACGTTTCACGTTTTCAATGGTTTTCCTAACATCTAATGTCTGCAAGAATTGAAGAAATATAACTGTGAACAATACGAATGGGGGTCCAAAAATAACACGATCAATAAAAACTTTGAGAAACAATTTACTGTTTCCATGGTAATCTAATCTAGTCACGATTTGTTCCAATAGTTGATACCACCAATGAAGTACAGGACCAGTAATAAAAAAACCATACAATCCAAATACTCTTAAGCGCTTCATATCTAACTTGAACTTTGTTTTATTAATTTTACATCTAATATAAGTTCCAAATATTTCACCCAATATTGCTATGGTTAATGAAGTAATTGACTTGGTGCGTATAGGAGCAAATTTCACTAAAACAAAACAAATATTTTTACTGCAGCACGACGACTTACGACTTACGACTTCTTTTACTTACATTGATCTTTGTATGCTCTGAATATTTCCTGCAAGAAATACAATATTGATGTGGGTTTATTTCCATTAGGATATTCATCTGCTAAAGTTACAACGGGACTTGAAGCATAAAGCTTCTCATCTGCAACTTTTAGTTGGTTCATTTTGAATTGTGGATAAGTGGATTGTGGATAAATTGAATTATGGTCTCAGTTGCTCTGAAGGTAAGGAGTCGAAGAGAATTAGTATCGAGAAACGTATAGTGTGAAGCTACAGTTTTATTACATATGGTGCAATCATAATTGTATTAAAATTGTTGTTAAAATTCTGAATTCCAGGAATTCGAATTCTGCTTGCTGCAAGATACCGGTATAATGAATGAATGAAATTTAATAAGGAAGTTTAATTACCTTTTCTCGAAAGAAGTCTCGAATTATTTTGTAATTTTCCTTTAAAGAAAGCTTAAACTTTTAAATATCATTAATTAATTAAGGTTAATCGCATCCGGCATCCAATATTGCTTATTCTGATCGAGGAAAAAGGGTAGTTTGTCCTCTTGTTTAGTTTACTTGACATGATTTGCTCTATTAATCTATTCATTCATTACCCAATACTTATAATATTTATTAATAAATTGTCGTATAAAACAATTCTCAAAACTAAGCAGGAAATGCTAATACCAAAAGTATTTTATCATTTTGTGTTTTTGTGTGGTTAAAAATGTGCGTTACTGTGAATAGAAGAAGTCACGCTAAAAATATTTGATTTAGTCAAACACTGTAGTGGTATCCTGGTATCACTTTTTTGCTTTTTCATTAAATTAAAAGTTAACATTCTCTATTATGGTGCTAAAATTTTAGTCCTTTCAATGCGAACAAGGAAAACTTAGCAAATAAATGTAAAATCATATAACTATTCCGATCATGTTGCTCTCAATTCGATTCAAACTTCATAAAGATCTTGGAACTTGAGCACTTTTTCTTCAACCAACTGTGGATCACTGAAATCACTTTCTTGTAAATCACCTACTTTCCCACCATTGTTCGATATAACGTTTTCAATACAGCTCTGATAGGTGGTTGGTTGTTCTTCACGGCAAAGGCATCTAGTGAATGAGTTAGTAAATCGAATAGTACCTAAATTTGAATTGTGATTTGCTGTTGTTGGTGTGGTAATTCCATTAGAAATCGTAACCACACTATCTCTAAAAAATGAGTAAACACCAACCGCATATCCAGTATGAGAAGAAACATTCTCTGCGACACGATATCCACAATAATCCTCTGTACCGAAAGTATTTTTTCCGAAGCTCTCTTGATTAGCATCGTAAGGTAACTCTGATTGATAAAATACTGTCAATCCACCCTCACCACTCCATTTGAGCAAATCTTTCTGTGTATGTTCACAAGCTAGTCCATACATAAACACATTATTCCCAGTGACTTCCAGTGCGGTATCCACTCGATACTCATTCCATCTAACCAAGTGATACTTTTCACCCGCGGGTGGTGCTTCATTTGGCTCTAAAACAGCATGGTCAGCACGCCATAGCCACAAATTATCACCAATAACGTAATCCGAATGAATAGTAATCATGGTTTGAACACCTACGCTGCGGTCTAAGTCAGAACCACCAACACGAGCAAATATATCAGTTAACACCCCCGATATTTGACCTGGCAGAAGTTTTCGTTTTGATGAAGAAGAATCACCCCATAACAGTAAATTTACTGACAGAGATCCGTTACTGGATGCAGAAGCTTCTAGCATAATCCCTGCGATTCTTACATTTGTAACATTTGATTTCACCACTATCGATGGCTCACCATTGGTTGGAGCAACCAACGTTGCTAAACCAATTCCAAGCAATACTTGATCATTCTGACTTATAGTTAAAGAGCTAGTGAGGTAATATATTCCTGGAGTTAGTACAACATGCATTCCAGGCGTATTCAATGCTGCTTGGATAGAATCACTGGAATCCACATCTACATTCGTTACATAAACATTTTCGAAATCAATCGATCTTTCAATGCTTGTATTTGCTTGATCAAATAAATCTGAACCGATAATTGGTTGCCACATTACTTTTGGAACTTGTAGATAATATTTCTCTGTGTAATAACCATTTAAATCTCTTCCTAGAGTAATATATGGTTTCTCACAATAGCAAATTGGATTGGCAGCAGGGGTAGCAGAAGCAGATGTTGTCATTGTGGAAACTTTGGCGTCTGTTTTACTTTGATCTACTTGACCCTTGCAGTTAGCAAATACAAGTGACCATGCTCCACCATTCGTGTACTCTCCCCAATCAATATTTCTAGACATCCATTGCTGTTGACTGCCAAATAGAATATTATTCGATACTTTTGAATTGGCGATAAAACCACCACTTGCCCAACAGCAAAGATTAGGTGTAGAAGCGACAGCTAAATCAAACAAACATAAATCTCCATTCACTTCTACCCTTCGTAATGGAGCAGCTTGAGATACAGCCCATAGCATTCCAAATGGTTCATATGGTGTTTGAATATCATTTTGCGTTTTTCCATTTCCAGTTTTAACATTCTCTACACTACGCCAAAAAGTATCCAATGAACCTGCTCCAGTTGGGTCAGTTGCTGGACAATAAACTCCTCGATCACTCGTAAACTCAACATCACTTGGTTGCAAACCCAGACCTAAAACCTGTACATAATAGCCCACCCTAAAGTCCAAATTGTATTTTCCAGGTTTAAACAAGACAGCATATCGTTCAGAACTAAAATGCCCTGTTGGTAATAGAAGATTTCCTTGCGTTAGTGCCAGTCTTTGATTATTTGACATGTATAAACTATTTGGAGAATAATCTAATTGATTCATGGCTTCAAATGATGAGAAATCATTTGGACTGAACACAAGTACATGTTTTGATGGCCAATTTGGAGGATTAAGTTGCTTATCCATCGTATTTGATTGACTATGGAATAATGTGGACGAAGAACTCTATAACAAATATTTAATACAAATAATGCTAAGCAAAAAACAATCAAGAAATGCAATTATTTAAACATTATTAATAATGCCTACAAACGTACAGCAAATTCTTCACTCTCGTCAACAATATCAACTACTTCAAGTACTTTATTTAACACACATAAATAAAGCGCTAGTTCCATATAAATTTACTTTTGCAATAAAAACACATCTATGATACGATCTCTGACCACCACGTACTGTACAGTACTTCAAAGTTATTCCACACGGTTAATTTATTATAATAATAATAAGTAAAAAATAATAAATCGAAATTGACATTTTATATACCCCCAGTGATTAGTGTTCAGGTATACCGTGATAAAAACCACTCCTGAAGTTCCTAACTTTATTTTCTCCCCGCAAATTTTCAAAAAATTCAACAACAAAAAATCTAGGGGAACTAATCGCAAGACAAGAAACATACAAGTATAAATTTTACGGGAGGTACACAATATACAAAACTACTAAGTTTTACAACTGGTTTAAAGATATAATCTACTGTGCATCAATTATTACAAAAAAAAACTTAAGTCTTTTTTTATAAAAAGCCTTCTACAAATAAACTACATCGAAAATATTGATTCAAATTTGTACATGTTGTTAATATATATTTATTTAAAAATTTATTTAACAATAGGAATAAAAAAAGGTTCTACAAAACACTATCGCTATTACTATGGGGGAACCAGTAAATATTTGAATTTAACTGTAGTCTTCATTAAAGCAAGCAGTTGGACGAATATTTCTGATTCTACCTTCAATAATTTCAAGTTCTTCTAAAGAAGTTGGAATTATAGATCTGAAGCTTGCTGCTTGCATAGGTGCTTCCGCAACAGATACTTCTAACGACTTAATACTTCTGGAATGCAATTTTTCCAGTCCAATTTTTCTATTGTCACAAAGCACGTAAATAAAATAACAATTCATTATAACCTATTCAATTAATTAAATTATGCTGTAAATGCAAGTAAGGACTTACTTTACTATAGAACACCAAAAATAATGGGATAATTCTTCAGCCGATGAGTGAAGTAGTGGAAGCATCGCACAATCTGATTTGGGAAATGAAAATTTTGAACCATCCTGACATTCTAAACAAACTTGATTATCAATATGAAATATTGCTATGTCTTTACTCAATGTTGGAACAATAAAGTACTCGTTCAAATCTTTACACAACTCTCTCGTTGCCTTTTTTATGTCACCAAAATCAATTACATAGCCGTCTTCCTGAATATTTTCAGCACCAACAACACGAACAGAAAGACGGTAATTGTGACCATGTATTCGCTCGCGAAATCCATTAAATGCGATGAAGTGAGCACAGTTAAACTTAAAATCAGATTTACTAACAAAAACTTCAAACTCTGACATTTTCTTATTTCGTTTCTCAAGCAAAAGCGATGCTGTGATAAGTGATTCAGTTTCTAGTTTGAAGCACAAAACTGTGCCAATTACAGTTGTTTTATCCACATTTCTTTGATAAAAGGTACCGTAATTTATTAATAAAATAATAACATGTTCTTTGTTCTCTTTTCCTTTTTGGCCACATACATATACCTACTGTATTACGGTAAAACTCATTATACGGTAAGTTAATGAATGAATGAATGAATGCATCTTTTTTAAAATTCCAATTATAATAATAAGTTGCTGTAACAACAATCAACAAATCAAACACAAGGGTAAACAGTGTATTTATATTTACTCTAGATCAATCAAGCAAAACTCAAACATTTGAATTTTCAGTTCTTGAAGACCTACTTGCCTACTGTGTTACTTGGACTTGTATAGAAAATAATAATACAGGTGAAAAAGTATCAATCAAACATTTTTATTGCCATTATCGTATATTGATTTCCAATTTAGTTGCTCTCACGTTCCCATTCTCACACGTAATAAGTGCATTACAATGTGCTGTTGTTTTATATTATACATTATATATGATTAATTATTTTATTTTCATATTACCATAATATTTAATATCAATCGCTTCATATAGCTCAAATGATTCCGTAATTATTGTTTATGTAATTATTTGATGATTACGTAATTATTGTTTATGTAATTATTTGATGATTACGTAATTATTGTTTGTGTAATTATGTTTGAGATTTTAACTCAAAACGTTTCCCCAAATCAGAAACTGTCAATTCATGATATACTTTGTAATGATTTTTAAATGGATGATTTACAATTGAATTTAATGAACTTTCGGGTATATCGGTATGTTGTTAAATTTAAAGCTATAATACTCTCTGCCATTATGTGTGTTAAATCTAATGATATAGATGAATTTCACTTTTGTACGAACTATGGAATATTTTACGTATAATATAAATATATTTATGTTGCACAAAATCTAGTGTCACGAAAAATATAATAATCATCGATGTCATTCGGAAATTAGCATCTAAAATTAACGATACGATCTGCAATAATATGAGACAATTATGACAATATTTCTTTTATCATTTGCTAGATTCGTTCAATTTTAGTACTCCTTCTCTTGGTACTTGCAGTTCAAAGATATTGTTATAAGATGCGACCAATCAAAGGAGTATTATACAATGCACAAGGAGTGGTGGAGGACTGTATATTTTGTAGAATACATAAGAAAACGGAACCGGCAACTATTGTATTTGAGGACAACTCTTTTGTCGTATTTAAAACCATTGACCCAGCAACTTCTTGCCATTTGCTCATTACTCCTAGAGTTCATATAAAAAATGCAAGTTCTTTACAATCAAGTCAAGACATAGAGTTAATTGAAAATATGGTCAAAGTTGGAAAAACTGCCCTTGGTTAGTGCATTGCTTTATCATCATATGATATGTTTAATAATTCGTTCAGATTTATTTTAATTTTCTCCCGTAATTTTAACTTTAAGTCTTATTATTTTTATATTTATAGAAAACTTTGGAATCAATGAAAATGATGCACAATTTTGCTTTCATATTCCGCCATGGAACTCTATAGACCATCTACATCTTCACGCTATTGGAAATCTTAGCAGTATGACTTGGATGGGCTTTCTCAAATACAATTCATGGGGTTATTTTCCTTGGTGTAAATCAGCACAAAATATAATAGATGAATTAAAGTTAAAGTCTTCGTTACCCTCAAATGAGGGACTCCAGAGTGAATTAAAATTAAATGATGCTAGCTCTATTTCTCAACCTAGCTCTTCAGCCAAGGCGGACCTCTCTACTTCAAATATTAGACCACAAAGTAAAATGTGATACATCTCGTAAGTTTTTATCAGCTGTTTTATATTCGTAGAGATTGTCTATTTCATGCTAGTTTTTGTTGTCAATATTAAGCATAAATCATTGTCTACAGCCTCTTTTACGTAACGTATTACCACCAATTTAAAATGATCAGTCTGTAAGTGTGTTTAAGAGGACCGAAGTTAGCGGGGGTATATATTCTATTTTAATTATTATTATTAGTGAAGTTTTTATTGGATTGCAGATTATCGATTCAATTAGAAAACAGTTGTTGATAGTAAAAACGTTTATTGATTTAAGTCATTAAGGTTATTGAAATAAGCTTGTTAATGAATTATATTTGATACAAATTATTGATTGTTGATATCTCGATATTTCTAATAACATCTAAACCACCCTGATCTTATAATTGATGCCAAGTTAATTTTCGGTAGTGTAACCCAATCCAATTGCTACACCAATAAATATAATTACGATCGGCAAAAATAAAAATGAAGAGCTATCGACAAATGCTATTGATTTGTTTGGATCAATCAATTTTATTTTATTTGGCATAAACTGATTATACCAAAATGCTCCCCAAATCCAGCCATTATTACCGTTGTGATTATTAGCAACAGCATAACAACCAACATGATACACAGCATCAGCAATATAATAGCCTAAAAAGCTTATAATTCCTACAATTACAACCAAAATATACACTCTTGATGTAAAATTTATAAATGCATCTACCGTAATCGCACAAAACATTGCAATCAAAGTAGTTGTCAAAGCATCTCTACCACCAATTATTCTAGGAAATTCAGAAAGAATGTGTAGTCCTGCCTTGTTAGGTGGCGCATACACTGCTTGTGCATAAAAATTTGTAGCATTAACTATCCCAATAAATGCAGCACCAGTAGTTACTCCCCATGAACTAACATGCATAAATTCGCAAACTTCAGAACTATGAAATATTCGCTTAGTGGAAATACATGGATTTTGAACCAAGAATGGAATTGATACTGTTAATAATAATGCTAATGTAACTGCTATAGACCCTAAACCACCCAAAATTTCTCCTTTCAGGGATAAATACATATCGTATTCATCTTCTTTTGCACTATTAATTCGATTTTCTATCCATCTTCTATTAAATGCGTCAAATTTATATGAGATGGCAGGTATAATATATAAATTCTTTGTAGATACATCATTTTCTTCAATGCTTTCATTATTACATTGAACCTTACTCATTTTGGACAGATTTTAGATTTTGTGATTTTGTAGAAAAGAAAATAGACAGCTATAGAAAAGTATATTGAATATCGGCAATACGAAGTATGCGAAATAATTAAATACAGTAACCTTTGAAATAGTATGGATCTTAGTTGTGAAAATTAAAAAATCGTAACGGTTAAAAATAAATCATTCATTCATTCATTAATTCTCCAGCATTTGATTTGTTATGTTTTGTAGCTTTTTCCTCTTGTCTAGTTGCACCTTTTTGATTTGCTCCGTTAATTTTTATTAATTCATTCATTCATGCATTTGATTTTATTATATATACAATTTTCACATAAATCAATAACTACATCACGAAATCGGAAAGTTAAATTTTAAATTTTAATCTATTAACATACTGTAACTACTGTATAAAATTATTTTACCTAGGTAGGATTATCCTATGGCAGCAGAATCATATGAAGCTGGAGTCTCCAACAGCACTGCTGATTATGCTGAAAATGATTTAATAACAATAATTTATATACATAAACGGGAAGGAGAATCAATCGAGATTCCCATATACCGATCAAATGATCCATTAAAGCTTGCATCAGCTGTTGTTTTTGAAAATAATCTTCCATCAGCTGCTCTTCCAAAATTAGCAAAAGAAATTCAATCAATACAAACACAACAAACTTTAGCAGATAAGGAAGATTCTGACAAAGTTGTACAACAAGGTAGTAATACTTTCAATCTCTGTAATTGTTGTAAAATAAATCCAATATATATATGATCATATTTAAGTTATTCCAGTATATTTATATTCAATAATTCTATCCATATGCATTTATTCCTGTTATGTTGCTAACTAAATTAGATGAAAATGTTGCTGAATTGAATGTTGAGAATAACAAACAGAATTCTAGCACCTCAGATGGGAATAATTCCACTATACATCGTAGTGATTCAGTTTTCGTAGAAGTAGAAGTTAATAATAATGGTAGTAATTCGATCAATGTTCAAAACTCATTTATTGCAAATGATACTCCAGTGTCTATTGGTAATGTAGTAGAGAGAGAAGCTATATTTAATAAAGCACGTGATTCGTGGATGAGTAATAGTAATGATAGCATCAGCATCAATGATAATTTGAAATATTTAGCATCTTTAAAAACAGTTCCGTTTTCACAAAGGCAAAGAAGCAGAAGTGTCGACTTTTCTCGACGAAATGGACAGCGGTCAAAGAGTCCGTCTAGTATTCCCCTTCCCAATCAACAAGCATTTAACAGGATGCATAATATGGCCAGTTATTATAAAGAAAGAAAAATGAAGCTTAAAGCGGATTTATTGCAAAAGGAGAAAGATTCAATAAAGCAAACAACATTCAAGTAAAAATAATAATAATTACTATTACTATTATTATTATTCATTATATTCAATTCCATCAAAAACAATTTCTTAACATCAAGCTTCTTTTGTATAAAATGTATTATTATGACATAATAATAATATTAACATGCGTGGTAATAAAGTTTATTTCTATTATGCAGAGCAACTGTTGGGCATCTCCATAATTCACCATCAACTAAAATCAACTCAAGAAATTCACGGCATTCATCAACCGAATCCTTAAACCCGACGAATGTTGGAGAATTAATATATGTTGATCATATGCATTGGGTAAGTAATTCTCATTATTTGAATTATTTCAATCGGTACTTATTAATGAATCGGTTTTAGTTAATTTACTAAATAAATTTATAAACTGTGAATACATATAATTCATAATTCTTTCCATAGATTTGAAATTCATGTTCTTTATTATGATCGATCATTTAATAAATACTTTTACAGCTAAAGCAAAGAAATGATAAGATTAAAGAACTTACAAATAGATTAGAAAAGAAGAAAATGGATGATGATTTACGTGATATAACTCTTCAACCGAAGTTAGAAGCAGGAGATGCTTATCGTATGGAAAGAAAAGATGGAGAAAATGCATTTGATTCATTACACAATGCGCATAAAGTTAGGTTAAAAAACCGAATAAAATTGCAAGAAAAGGTATGCAATGCTAATAATCATTTTTTGTATGTCAATCTCCTAACCCGTGGTATAAATGATGGTCATATAGGGTGAAGAGTTAAAAACGGCTGGTTTGAGTTTTCAGCCAACAATAACTGAGCGAAGCAGAATACTAGCTTTACGTAAAGAATCTAGATTAGAGCAATCTCGGAGCAGTTTTAATCGTAGCGACAATTCCACAATTAATACTTTCGATAGTGCAAATTTCGATAATCGTTATGCTAACCACAGACAACCTTTATCAACAGAAAAGAGTAAGATTACATTAGATTTTGATTGGGAGAGTGCACAAAATACTTTCAATACCAGTGAATTGCAGCAATCATCTATCATTAGTTCGCAGGGTTACAGTAATAATTATACTTACAATGATGGTTACCCTATTGTTCCTAATAACCCTTCTTTGCAAAAAAGTATAAATGATGAGCCAATTCTGATTACAAACATGATAACTGAAGAATATATCGATCCATTAAATCCATTTGGAGTAATCGATTTTACGAATCAATCTATTAGTCAATCTTCTAATCCATTAGCTCTAACTCCAAATCAAGATTTTCATGCTTTACCAGTTCAGCATAATAATATCACTTCTATCTCATCGAACCATCCACTTCCCTATGATCACATCGTCTCAAATTCTCCTATTATATCGCTGCGCGGTGCATTTTCACCAACTGGTCAGAGGTATAACATGTTACCAACACCATTTTTTGGCAACGATAATAATAATAATAATAACAATAATGACACTTTTTCCAAAAAAATATCATCAAATACGAATATAAATTCTTTTTTAACTCCATCAGAAATAAATGCTAATATACCAATAACAACATCTCAGCCCAAAGTAGATCGCTTACAACACAAGAAACAATTATTAGATCAAATGGAAGTGCAAAGTTTATCAAGTATTCATTCATATTTACCACCTTCAAAAGTAATTAATAATACTATATTTGATAAAAATAATGATAATAAAGTCACCAAAGAATCTTTTAGAACTTATTTGAAACGTGATGAAATGATTGTAAAAAATAAGAAATATTCTGATGATAATATATCTCACACAAGTGAATCTATGATAAGTAATCAAAGTAGAAATTCAAATAATAAAAAGAATTTAAATAGTAATAATCAACAACAAAATGATTTATCAATAACAAAGAGTCAAGGGAAATCATCACGTGGAAATTCTCCATCTATTAAACAACAATCAAGATCATCTACTCCAACATCCGGTATGAATCAATCCTTGCATGAAAAAAGATCTTTTCATCAACTTCAACTCAATGCAACAGCTACAGCTGAAGGGAGTGTTGCAACAGGCAAAAAGACTTTGTTCGATAAATTACATGAGGTGATATTTTTAACTTATGCGCAGATTAGTTAGTTGAGAAAATATTTGATTTGTCATTTGTTTTATCTTACGACTGGGCAGTGTTAACAAAAAATGGAAAATATTTTTTTATCGTTTTGTTTTACCGTTTCGTAGATAAAATATTATATTATATACTAGCTTAAAAATATTATGTCTTACATTATTTACTTTTATTATATTTATAGGCTCAACAGGAACAGGAAGAAGAACATAAACGTTTGCGAGATATTTATCGATTAAGATATAGTCATAAACCCAATATTGGAGTTAATTCATATTATCCTGTCGAAGAAAACAAAGATGATTTTTACAAAAGATTACATAATTCCTTACAAACAGCGCGAGACAATCATGTTAAGTTAATAAATGATTATGATCAACAAAGAAAAGAACAGATGTTTAATGGTAATTCAAAATTATCGATCAAAGATGGTGCACAAACAGCGGCGAGGTATATTACTTACCTAACAATATCAATATTAATTATAGCAAGGATAATAATAATCTCAATAATAATAATAATAATAATAATAATAATAATAATAATAATAATAATAATAGTACTTCGGCTGATCTATTATAGTAAAATTTATGATGTTTCGTAATTATTATTCTGCTCTATCATTTTAATAGGCTTGTTTCAAGTAAAAAGCTAATTCAAGAAAAATTAGAAAAAGAAAAAGAAATTCTTGAAAAGTCAACTAATAAACTTCGTCTGATTGGTTCAAAAACTCAAACAAAATCAAATAATTATGTTTATAAATATCAAACAAAATCCTTAATTTCGATATTTTATTTGTTAATTGCGACTTCAAAAAATAATAATAACATGAATGATTGTTTAAATGACAATAATAATGGTGATGTTGAATATGATAAAATTTATTTTACTTCTTCCACTATTTCAGATCATCAAAGTTTAATTTATGATTTCAAACAAATGACAAGTTTGTCTCAAGACAAATTATCTCATAATAATAACAATAATAATAATAATAATAATAATAATAATAATAATAATAGTAATAATAATAATAACAATAATAATAATAACAGTAATAATAATAACAATAATAATAATAATAATAATAATAACAGTAATAATAACAATAATCATAATAATAATAGCAATAATAATAAGATGGATAGGATTGAGTTAAGTTGTAGCAGCGATAGTCTATTATATGATTCTTTATCATCTGAAAATATTCAAAATAATGAAGACTTAACGTCTATCGATAATAATAACAGCAATAATAATAATGAGATGAATATTATATATGATAATGGTAGAAATGATTATTTATTAGATACATCATTAGCTAAACCTTTTTTAATTACACCTTCATTATTAGTGGCCCCATTAATCCATGCGATGAAATTACATTCTCCTAAATCAATTAATCAACAAGAATTTATTAAAACAATGCGAAAAATAATAAATTCTGGATTATTTCCACCATTTGGGCATTTATTAGTTGGTCCAAACCTTGCGAATAGACCCATCACGAGAAAGAAAGCCAATGAGGTAATAATTTCATAGAATATAATAGGATAATATTGTAATAGTTTATGAAATTTAAATCGTAAGTTATTCGTTTATTTATGCATTAAACCTTTGTTTGTTCTTAAATAATAAATAATTCATTAATTAACTATATGAGATAATTATTCATATAATTGATTGTATCAATGGATGGATGATAAAAATGGATTATATTAAATAAATTTAAATTATTATTATTACAATATTATTATTTAATATGTTAATGCATTATTATTATTTGAACAGTTTTACATACCTGATTATGCCATCTACTGTTGATGATTCTGAATTATTATCATTTAACTTCAAATTATTATTATCGTTCTTTTATTATTATTTTCTCTTCTTTTTATTTGATGCCAACAAAAACAATTTTTTCCATGCTTAATCTATACAATGTATAATATGTTTTTAATTTATTTAACATTTAAAAATAATAATAACAGTAATAATAATGATAATAATAATTATAATAATAAATAATAATAATAATAAATAATAATAATAATAATAATAAATAATAATAAATAATAATAATGACAATAATAACAATAATAATAATAATAATAATAATAATAATGACAATAATAATAATAACAATAATAATAATGATAATAATAATAACAATAATCATAATAATAATAACAATCATTGTTTTAGAAAGTGACTTCAGAAGAAATGGAAATGAAAAATAATTGTTTATCAAAGCCTGTTTTAAAAGCCAAAGAAATGACAGACAAGCTAGTTAAGGATCGTTATGAGAGACGATTGAGTGGTAAAGAAAGTATTGAAGAATCACTTCGAGCATGTAAGCTGATCGATTATCATACCGTTATTACAAATATTAAAATTAAACTTTGTTTTATTTGTTTAATTCTTAATAATAATCATAATATTCATAATACTACTACAGCTAATAAATACATTTTTATTATTTTATAATAGTTATTATTGTGCTTTAAGTTCATTTGAGTACTTCCATCACTGTACTTCCTCTGTAATGATATTTTTCGATTTATTGAATTCTTAATAATAATAATAATAAATATAATAATTTACCATCCTAATTCTGAATGATCATGCTTATGATATGGTGTGATATATGTATACGGTCAGTCACGTGTGAAATGGAATAACAATTAGTTATTATTAACTATTATCATTATTAACTATAATCTATTGTATATTAGATCAAATTATTAATGCACAAAGACGAGCTGATCTGATCGTAAGATATGATAAAGAATATCGAGAAACATACACTTTCAAACCAAATATTAAAAAAACTGAGATTTATTATCGAACTGTTAGTGCCAGTCGTAGTCGAAGTAGAAGTATTGACAATGAAAATAATGATAATATCGACCATGCACATACAAGTTCAGTGAAGAAACTTCCTCATTATATGAGACCTCGATCAAACAGTGTTCCATCATTACGTACAAACAAGAAAGAATCTGGAATTACAGAATCAAAAATAAATGATGATAATAATTCGATTATAAGTATAAATAATAATAATAATAACAATAATAATAACAATAATAATAATAACAATAATAATAATAATAACAATAATAATAATAATAATAACAATAATAATAA